>VMDO01005934.1:0-106090 GCA_007922755.1 Pedetes capensis | reverse complement strand
TTTTTTTACTTTTTTGAGACAGGGTCTCCCTAACTTACACAGACTACTTCTGGTCTTGAACTTGTGATCCTCCAGCCTCTGCCTCTGGAGTTGCTGGGATTACAGGTGTGTGGCACTGTGCCCGGTGACATAGATATCTTTCAGTTCTGGTTGAACATATTTTGGCCTCTTTCTACATTATCCAACATTTCCATTTTTGCATCATTAAATAACTAAATATTATTTTTAAAGTTCTGAATTTAATAATTCCAGTACTTGAAGTTCTAGAAAAACTAAAAACAGATAAAGGCTGATTGAGGCACCCTAAAATACTAGACAGAGAGGACATGACAGACCAGGTTTGAGTCACATCTATATCCAAAGAAACTTTTGACCCTGTGTAAACTGTACATCCTTTTCCCAGCACCTACTGAAACCCCAGGAGGCCATCCTGTAGGCTGTGTGTTGAGAGCTATGGTTCTCATTAGAGTGGAACATTCCAATCCCATAGATAGCCACCACAGTCACCTTGCCTGTAACTCCCTTCCTTTACCAAGATTTTCTTTGTTTTTCTCTCTTCTTCCCTCTTTTTCTTGGAACTGCTCTATGTTTATTATTTAAACGATCCAATCCCTTTCTTAGACAGCTTGCTACTCTGCCTGAACCGATCTAAATTTTTGACAGAAAAACTGATGCAATCCCTCTCTCTGTTTGTGCTTTTTGACCTTAAAACTTATTTGAAGTCCGTAAGACCCTGGAGTACATGATCAGCTTGACTGAAATTTTTGGCTCCTGAGTTGCAACATTCTCTAGTCCAAATAAACTCCTTCTGTTTCTTACTCAATTTGTGCCTCAGTTTTTCTTAAGAGTCAACAATGTTTCATAGTTGATCTGAAGGGATTTTCAGTTGTTTTTGCACGTTTAACTTTGGTGCCTTGTTTTCTTCTGCATTTGTAATTTTGGCCCTATTAACTAGTATTTTTGAGGTATGAGTTAAGAATATGAATTCCTATGAAGATGATTCTGTTTTCATCTGCCAAGTGTCTAAGGGTGTTATCAGTCCAGTTCTTTTCAATTAAAATTGGATTTAAAATTTTAAAATTTAAGCAACAAGTATAAGTTAAGGCTGCAAGGTTTTTGTTTGTTTGTTTATTTGTTTGTTTGTTTTTTGCCGTAATGAGTGTTGAACCCAGGGCCTCGCACTTGCATGCTTTGCAAGTGATGGACCGCTGAGCTGTACCCCCAGCCCATTTTTTTTTCACTTTTTTGAGACATGGTTTCACTAAGTTATGCAGACTGCCCCTGGTCTCAAATTTGTAATTCTCCTGCCTCCGCCTCCCAAACCTCTGGAATTACAGGCATGCACCACAGCGCCCAGCTCAGGCTGCAAGCTTTTATAAAGACTTGATTGTGAGTGTGAATTCTAAAATAGATTTTTGAGAAGTGTATTCCTTTTTCTTCACTTTTTCCTCTTAATTTCCCTTCTCCTAGATTTTCTTTTCTGTGTGTGTGCAAAGAGGAAGATTATTTCTAGTTCTTTTAGTGACATTTATGCCTGTATCTCTAATTATTCACTCCATGTTGAATAAGCTCTAAGTTTTCTCTTATCCATGCTCCATGGAGTTTTGAAGATCAAATTCAAAGTTACAGAGCATTGGAAATTTTTTTTCAAGATGAAAACCAGCTACAGTGACCCTCTTATCTCTCTTGGTTCTTGGTCTCATTTTATTTTTATCTATAAATATTCCTAACTATATTGTCTGTGTAGCAGCTAATTTTCAAAAGGTAATATTTACATTTTCAAAAGAATTTTGGGGTGGTTTCTTTAGGAAGATCAGTCAGAATATATAAATTATACAGTCTACTGTGAAAAAGAAAAAACTGGTGAAGACAAAGACTTCATGATGAATGTGTACTTATTTTTTTAAGCAGGAGGTTTTAAAATATAGACACTTCATCTATTTTGGATTTAAAACTTCTTAAAAAGTGGAAAACATGTATTTACTTAGGAAAATATTTAGCAAACTAAATGCATATAGAACTGATAACAGAAAACACAGATCTCATTCCAAAGGGAATAAGAGATAGTTTATTCCTAGCCAAACGTAAGTGAACTTGACCCAGGAACATGGATTCAGGTAGTGCTAAGTGACGTTTTCCATTGTGGAAGAGATTACATGAATTTGTATAGCTATAGAGCAAAGGAAAGTCATAAATTAGTGCACTTACCAAATTCATTGTTCAGGACATCAGGTAGAGGGGTTACAGCAAAGCAAGGAACCCTCTTCTATAAGTTTTAAATGTTATATAATATTCTTAGCTTTACAGCTGATGGAATCTGGTGGTCTGCTAAGTAATACATTCCGAAGGTTTTACCTAATCATCAGAGGGCTGTTAAGTCAGATACAGAGGTTTGTAACCAATAGTTATTAAGGGGCTTAAAGATAGGCCAAGATTTTTTGGCTCTTGCTCTGTAGTATCTCATCTTTATACAATCTCCAAGTTCTAGTCAGTCGGTCAGTCTGCAAAATCTTTAACACAGATGTTGGTTCTTTAGAGATGTTTAGTTCACAGATGTGATGGGGAAAGCAGTGAATTCTCATAGCTAAAAGCAAAACCTCAATGGGAGCCAGTCACTTGCTAATATAAAACCAGGTGAACATTTTTGCATTTTTTTTTGTTTTTATTTTTGTTGTTTTTGCTGCTGCTGTTGTTATTTAACTATAGAGAAAATGCAGGACCAGACAAGCTGCTTGAAGCATTATCAATTACATTTTCTCATTAGCTATATTTGGTTCTTTAATTGGCCTTTTTGACTGTGTAATTTCAAGTGATAATTATTTGTGGCACTAGCCTATTCCTATATCAATGTTATCTCTTAATTAATTCAAGAAATTGACTTAATATTTTTTCCCATCTTCAGACACAGAAGTAATTTGTGAGTTGCCATTCCTCAGACAGCACAGTCAGCAGCACTTTGAAAAATGACAGTAAGAAAGTCCAATCTCACAGACTTAAACCACAATAGCATTGATAATAATCTTGGAGAAGTCCTGCTGAGGAAGAATTGTATGTATGTGGTGTGAAATCAAAAGATCCACCAGTATAGATCAGTGGATGAGAGAAACATGAAAAAGTAAAGAAGATATTAATTCATCTTAAGAGAGGACTCTCCTGTCTCAAGAAACACATAGATCTAACTGGCTAAATCATTATGTTTTGTGGGATATTTTGAATCCAACAGAAAGATAGCTTGATTGCTTGTCAACCCTATATTTCCTATTTGATTACTCAGGGAACCATAATGAAGGAAGCTATATTTCAGTCATTAATAATTTTGAAAACCTGAGTGGTAATTTCCACTCCTCAAAGTAAGAATCAACACCTATTGAGGAAAAACATATAGTCATTCCAGGAAAAGAAGGTAAGGAATTATAATTTAGATACCATAACTTTGGACCCTTATCTTAATACTATTCCCTTTACAAAAAGGAAGCACCTCATGAAGGCCAAAAGCATTATACCCCATTCCTTGCTTTCATTCCTAAATCTACTCTTCCAATACCTTTGCTCTTTCAGGGTTACTTGCTCTGGCAAAGGAAGAAGCCCAGGCTGCCATGTATTATTGAGAGAAAATCTCAAAGAGTAGAGTCAAGAGAACCTCAGGCCCCCTGCTCAGGATAGCAAACCCACAACATAAAATAACAAGTAAAAAACCAACCAAACAAAAAAAAAAACCTTTACAGTAAATTTGTAAGATAATTCTTAAACTCTCACATACTATATAAAGGTTATATGCTAGACAGACTTTCTTTCCTTTGTTTCTTTTTTTTTTTTTCACTACTTGGGGGTTGAACCCAGGGCTTGCACATACTTTGCAAGTGGACTACCCTAGGCTGTACTCCAAGACAATTTTCTATTTTTTGTTTTGAGATAGGGTCTCACTAAGTTACACTGGTAGTCTCTGGCCTCCAACCTAAAATCCTCCTGCCTCTGCCACCCAAGTCACTGTGATTAGAGGCATGAATCACTGCATCTAGCTGCAGACAAATTTTCTTAAAGCAAGAATGTGATAAAAACTGAACATCAAGCTAGAAAAGTTTCAGTATAATAAATAAAGGAAAGCAATCAGTACTTACTAGAAAGAAAAGACAACCTATGGTTCTTAACAGAGAAATAATTTTATATAAAACAATATAATAGAATCAGTAGAAATATTTTAGTATAGAAGTTAGCTAGAGTATTATAAGCAAAACAACAATAAATATAAACAGTTGTCATATATTTTTGTCATATTATTCAGATTACTTACTTCCTATGGATAATTTTTGTAAGAAATGTGAAAGACTAATATAAAGACTTGACCAGATCTAAGTAGAAATGCCATGTTTTATTCTAATATTGAATTACAGATCATGTCAATTCTCCACATATGAATTTATAAGTTGGTTTTAATTTTAATCAGTAGAATTTTTCTTTATTATTTTTTAAAAACCTGAATGCAAGTCTAATGTTTAGCCTGAATTACATAGTTCATAATGACCAAATATGTTTAGAAAATATACTAATATATATTTTTAAATTAAATCTAAACATATACTTTTTCAGTAAGTTAGCTGAATGGAAAGAAATGCCACAAGGACAAATAAACTAGTCAAGAAAATAAAAACCATTGCAACACATATTTTACATATTTTAATACATAATTTTAATACATAATTTTAATATATAATTTACATATTTTAATACATAATTTAATGTTGTTGTTAGGTGCTGTGGAGTTTTAGCTGACTCATAGCAACCCTCATAGGGTTTTCTTTTATCTTGTTTTTCTTTTTTGTAGTATGAGAGTTTGAACCCAGGTCTTCACACTTGCATACTTTGCAAGTGCTGTACCCCCAGCCTATATTTTTACTTGTTGAGACAGGGTCTTGCTAAATAATGCAGACTGCCTTTGATTTCAAACTTGAGATCCTTCTGCCTCTGCTTACTGAGTTGCTGGGATTACAGGTAGGGGCCACTTCTCCTTGCTCCTCATACAGTTTTCAATGACTGTTTCGGGATTGCCTCAGGAGTGGATTGCCATGTCCTCCTATTTTTGCAATGCTGGAAATTGAACCCAGCACCTCAGAGACTGCAGATTTTTTGTACTTAAACAGTATTAAAACATTAAAAAATACATAGCCAAGTGACAATCAAATTCTATTTTTTGCTAATTAAATTGACAAAATATAAAAAATAAGCCTTTTTTGAGAGGAAAACAAGATATTTAGCACAGGGCTATTGGCATTACAAGTTGGTAAGACTTTTTTGAAAGCCAGTTTGGCAATGTGAAAGGACTTAAAATCTATTGGATCTCCCAGCTCTGAATACTCAGTCTTCTGTTTACAAGTTGTCTGACTAAGAAAATGACTTAATCTTTCTTTGCTTTGCTTTTTTCTTATGTAAAATGGTTAAAATGAGGATTAAATGAGTTGGTGCAGATGAGATGCTTAGAACAGTGCCAAGATCATCACTCAAAAGCTTATTTTTATTATGTTTTCTATAATAATTTGTCTTTTATGGTAAGCATTTCTGATAAATCTATTTTTTTCCTCCTTGTGGTTACTTCAATTATAATCATTAATTCTTTCTTTTTCTTTCTTTCTTTCTTTCTTTCTTTCTTTCTTTCTTTCTTTCTTTGTTTCCTTCTTTCTTTCTTGACAAGTTCTTGCTTTGGAGGCCATCATGACCTTGAATTCATGATCCTCTTACCTCAGTCTTCTGAGTGCTGGAATTATGCACACACACTATCATGTCTGGTACAGTCATATTCTTAGAGCAGGGAGCTACCAAGGGGGTAAAATCTAAGAGCTACAAAAGCCCTTGGTCTAAAACTAGACTTCACAGATTTTCTAAGATATGTTGTTTATTTAGATCAAGCTATCTTCTTTTCTACCAGGGTTAATTAGCACACATATATTGGCGTATTGCTTTGTGGCCAACATAGAGAGAAAGGTTAATTCTGAATGATGATATTGGAAGCAAATACACAGCTTCTCCTAAATATTTTCACACATTTGAATGTCCTTAAAGTTTGGGCCACCAGTATTGTCAAATATAGGGGTTAATAATGATCATATTAATATTAGACATGGACAATAATGGTGAGTTTAGCACCAAAAGCATTGTTAAAGTACTGGCTAATATGAGGAGATTGTTCCAAATAAATAAAATTTCACAAGTCATGCACCTTGCAGTATATGTAGAAAATAAATGACTTTAACTTTAGGGTCATAATCTTAAATTTACTGTTTATCCAAATCTCTTTTTGCTTCCTCAATTGTCCTGAGGCTATTTTGATGCCTTTGGGAGGAGGTTAGGCAGACACTGGATTGTCGTGAATTTTAGTCAACCTTAGGTTTTCAGAATTCAACTAAAGTAGAGGGGAAAGGATTTAGGGTTCTGTTTTGTATTTTTATTTGTACTTGTTGGGATGGTAAGGAAAAGTGTGGTAGGAGAAGTGGACTTTACCTAATTCTTATTTTCATCTACCAATTGATTGTAGAGAAGGATTCAGACACCCAAAGTTTCTTCAAAGGCATGAGGTTAAAAATAGCATTTAAGTTTGATGGCAGATTAGATGTAGCCTCCATGTGTCATGATAAAGGAGTTGGAATAGGAAGGAGTGGACCCTATTCCAAAGACAGAAAGCCAGGAAAGCACATAAATCACTAAGGAGGTTATAGGATGGGTTGAGAGTGCAGAACAGAGCTGAGCAATGACAGGGAGTGAGAAAGACATATCTCTAGCTATGACTTTAAGGCAGGGGAGGGGAACCAGAGACCTTGCTCAAAGTGAAAAACCAGGCAGTCCTGGCAGGCAGATTGGGGGTCCCAATCAGAACAGAACAAGCCCACTGTCCTTGAAGCCCTTGGATCCATTTAGGAGACTCGGTGAGACAATGGCACTTCCTGACTGGAGGGAGGTGTCAGCATTGGAGTAAAGATGCATTTTGCAACACTTCACAGCTCAGGAGGCTGTGACTGGGTGCCATCTTGAAAGGGAACCTATTATGTGAAACTGAGCTATTCCAGTGCCTGAAAACTAAGAATAATCACCAAATAGGGAGCATAGGAATAATCTGCAACAGCTATAGGGTATAACACAGCTGCAGCAGACAGAGAGAGGAGGCAGTTGCAATGTCAACATGTTGAGAGAATTGGGCTGCAAATGGCTAAGGTAAGGTGAAGAGTAGCCTCAACCCCAGGAGAGGACTTCTTCTCCTGATGGGAACTTTGGAGACTGGCAACTCTGATATAAGTCAGATAAAAGACTCCAATGGACCACCACCTCCAGCTAACCAATTTCAATACTAAAGGACACACAAAAAAGCTACTCCAGTACTTTATCTTTTTTGTTTTAATGTGCAAAGGATTAAACTCAGGGCTTAGAACTGAGCAAGTGCTACACTAGTGTGCAGTACCTCCAGACCTTTTCTTATTTTTGTTTTGAGATTTGGTTGAAAAAAATTCAAAGATCTACTTGTAAAAATGGTCAGTGACTTCTAGGAGGACACAAACAAGCAGATGAATGAAGTAAAGAAATCAATACAGGACCTAGGTCTGAAAGTCACCAAATGTAGGAGACAAAAATCAGCAAAATAGTGCCAGGTGTGGTGGCACATGCCTATAATCCCAGCGGCTCAGGAGGCAGAGGCAGGAGGATCGCAAGGTAGGGACCAGGGGAAGTCTGTGTAACTTAGTGAGACCCTGTCTCAAAAAAAAAAAAAAAAGTTAAAAAAAAATGTGCTGAGGGTGCAGCCCAGTGGTCCATCACTTGCAGAGCATGCAAATGCGAGGCCCTGGGTTCAACTCCCAGTACCACACACACACACACACACACACACACACACACACACACACACAAAAATCAGCAAAATGAATGAGAAATTCAACAAGAAAATTAATATTTTGAAGAAAAACAATGCATAAATGTTACAAATAAAGAAATCAATAAATCCAATAAAAACCTTAGTAGAAAACATAACAGACTAAAGCAAGCAGATAACATAATATCACAGAAGGAAGACAAGTTGAGGAAATACTACATTCAGATATCAACGACAACAAAAATTTATAAATAAAAGAACATGACCACAACTTCAAAGAACTTGTAAATAATAAAGATACCAAATCTAAGAATTCATGGGGTAAAAGAAGGAACTGTGATGAAAACTAAAGGCACAGAAAATTTAATCAATGAAATTGTAGTAGACAATTTCCCAAATTTGGGAAAGAAATGGACATCCAAACACAAACAGCATTTAAAACTTCAAGTAGACATAATCAGAAAAGGACCTCCCCATGACAAATTATAATTAAAATACCAAGGCCATAGAAAAAGAAACAATATTTATATCTTCATGACAATGTCAATGTCATCAACTCACTTACAAAGGCAAATCATTCAAAATAACATCAGACCTCTCAGCACAAACCCTAAAATTCAGGAAGGCAAGGAATGATATGTTTCAATCCCTGAAAGCAAATAACTGGCAAAAAAATGATAATATCTAGAAAAGTTTTCTTTTAAAATCAATGGAGAAATAAAGACCTTCCAAGGCAGGCACACACTAAAGCAATTCATGATTACCAAGTCAGCATTGCAAAAGGTACTTAGAAGAATCTCATACATACAGGAGGAAGAAAGACAATCTCAATTATGAAAGTACAAGAAAGAGTAAATTTCCTAAGAAAAACAGATAAGTTAATGAGAACTAGGAAATAATCAGTCATGTCTAACTCAAAAAAAACCAGCAAGCCCCAAATATGAATAAGGGAGAATGAGAAGAATGAATAGTATTCAACCTAACCAGGAATATATCCAACACAATTACAAGAATCAGCAAACCCCTCTCAATGATAACCCTAAATATAAGTTGTCTTAATTCTCCAATTAAAAGATATAGACTAGTAGATTGGATTAGAAAACAAGATCCAACAAATTTTTGTCGACAAGAAACATCTCACTGGAAAAGTCACTCACAGACTGACAGTGAATGGATGAAAGTTAATAAACTAAGAAAGTGGAAGCAAAAAAACAAAATTCAAACAAAACACAAAACAAAACAAATGTAGCCCCCCTTGTATCAGACAAAATAAACTTTAAGCTTAAATTAAAAGAGATAAAGAAGGTCACTACATAAAAGGAATAATCATTTAACAAGTCATATCAATTGTAAATATTTATGCAGCAAACATCAATGCACCCAATTTTATAAAACAAATATTACTGGACATAAAACGACAGATGGAACCAGATATGATAGTGGGTGACTTCAATAACCCACTCTCATCAACAGGTAGAACAACTGGACAAAAAAATCAACAAAGAAACTTCAGAGTTAAACTTACAATAGATCAAATGGACTTAATAAACATCTGCAGAATATTCCATTCCAAAGCTAGAGAATACGCATTGTTCTCAGCAGCCAATGGAACTTTCTCTAAAATAGATCACATTTTTGGCTATAAATCAAACCTTAAGAAGTGTAGAAAATTGAAACAATTATCTTATTGGATTATAATGGAATAAAACTTGAAATCAGCAGCAAGAAAAATTACAGAAACTATACAAACACAGGGAAACTGAACACAAATGATCAATGTGTCCTTGACTAAATCAGGAAGGAAATCAAAAACATATCTAGAATCAAATGAAAATGAAAACACAACCTACCAAAACTTTTGGGATACAACAAAGGGATTTCTAAGGAGGAAGCTTATATCTATAAGTATATGCATTAAAAAATCAGTGTTGGCTGAAATAAATAACTAAATAACTTATTGATTCACCTCAAGGTCTTAAGAAAACAAGAACAAACCAATCCCTAAATCAGTAGACAGAAAGAAATAATAAAGATGAGAGCATAAATTAATGAAATAGAGACTTAAAAACAATAAAAAGAATTGATGAAACAAAAAGTTGGTTATTTGAAAAGATAGGTAGGATTGACAAACCATTAGCCAAACTAACCAAAGAAATTAAGAGAAGTCTCAAATTAATAAAATTAGAGATGAAAAGGGGGATATTACAAACAGAAATCCAGAAAGTCATTAGGGAATACTTTGAAAACTAATATTCCCCCAGAATGGAAAACATAAATGAGATGGATAAATTCTTAGACACATATTACATACCAAAATTAATCAAGAAGATATAAACAACTTAAATATACCTATAATTAACAGATTGAAGCATACTACAGGATCTTACAACAAAGAAAACCCCAGGACCAGGTAGAGTTACAGCCAAATTCTATAAGACCTTTAAATAATAATTAACATCAATGTTTCTAAACATATTCCATAAAATAGTACGGAAGGAACAATACCTAACTCATCCTATGAAGCCAGTATTACCCTGATACCAACAAAAAAATGAAAAATACAGACCAATTTCTCTGATGAACACAGATGCAAAAATCCTTAATAAAATACTTGCAAATTGGCTTCAACAACACTTTAAAAAGATCATCTATTAATGATCAAGTTGGTATCATTTCAGGGATGCAAGTTGTCAACAAATATATGCCAATACATATAATACAGCACATAAATAGACTCAGACCTTAAGAGACCTTAAACATTCTATCAAAAAATTCTAAGAGTTGATAAATGCTTACAGCAAAATAGCAGGATAAAAAATCAACATGCAACCATCAGTAGCTTTCCTATATACCAATAATGACCAGGTTGAGAAAGAAACTAAGAAAACATTACCATTCAAAATAGCTTCAATAAAATAAAATGAAATACCTAAGAATAATCCTAACCAAGGAGGTAAGAGACCTCTATAATGAAAACTTTTAAAATATTGAAGAAAGACATTTAAGAAGATAGTAGAACATAGAAAGACCTGCTATGCTCATAGATCAGAAGAATTAATATTGTTCAAATGATTATGTTACCAAAAACTATTTACAGATCTAATGCAATCCTCATGAAAATCTTAATTACATTCTTCACAGAAATAGAAAAAACAACCCTAAAAGGCACATAGAAGCACAAATCACCCCAAATCAATAAAACAACCATGAGCAGAAAGAAACCAGAGTGCATCACAATACTTGATTTCAAATTATACTAAACAGCCATAGCAACAAAAAAATGCATGGTACTGGCACAAAAACAAACATGTAGACCAAAGGAATAAAATAGAAGATCTAGAAGTAGACCCATATAGCTACAGCCATTTGATATTTGACAAAGGTGCCAAAAATACAAGTTGAAGACAAGACAGCCTCTTCAACAAATGCTGCTAGCAGAACTGGATATTCCCATTTATAAAGCTGAAACTAGATCCCTCTCTCTCTCACTTTGTATGAAAATTAATTCAAAGTGGATAAAAGGCCTTAATATAAGATCTGAATCTTTGAAACTGTCAAAGGAAAACACAGGGAAAATGCTTCAAGACATAGGCATAAGGACTTTCTAAAAGTACCCCAATAGTGCAGGAAATAATAGCAAGAATAGATAAATGGGACTACATGAAATTAAAAATCTTTTTCATAACAAAGGGCACAATTATCAGACTGAAGAGACAGCCTACAGAATGGAAGAACATCTCTTCCAGCTATACATCAGCAGCAGATTAACACCTAGAATACATAATGAGCTCATGAAATTAAACAGAAAAAAACAAAACAAAACAAAACAAAAACAAAGTGTCCAATCAAAAAATGGGCAAAACAACTGAACCAAGATTTCTCAAAAGAAGAAATACAAATGACCAACAATCATATGAAAAAGTGTTCAATATCCTTAGCCATCAGAGAAATACAAATCAAAACTACATTGAGAGGCCATATCACCCAGTCATAATGGCTAGCATCAACAAAATAAACAGCGAGAAATGCTGATGAGGATGTGGAGAGAAAGGAACCCTACTAACACCCCTGCTAGCAATGCAAATTGGTACAGCCACTATGGAAATTAGTATGTCAGATCCTCAAAAAGCTAAAAATAGAACTTTTATATGATCCAGCTATACCATTCCTGGGTATATATCTGAAGGAATATAAGTCAACATAAAATAGAGATACTTGTTCATCAACATTTATTGCTGTGCTATTCACAAGATCCAAGATATGGAAACAACCTAGGTATCCATCAACAGATGAGTGGATAAAGAAAATGTTGCATATATCTATACCATGTAGTTTTATTCAGCCATAAAGATGCATGAAATTATGGCATTTGCTGGAAAATGGATGGAACTTCCAGGATTGTGTTTCTTTTGGACCTGGAAGCCATCCTTTGAAATATAAACAGTGAGGATGATGGCATCCCTAGTCTCTGTGGGAGAGTGCTGTTGTTAGGTGCCTTCGAGTTGAGTCCAACTCATAGCGACTCTATGTACAGCAGATTGAAACACTTCCCAATTCTGTGCCAGGCACACAATCTTATTTATGTTTAAGCCCATTGTTTCAAACACTGTGTCAATCCATCTGGTGGAGGGTTTTCCTCTTTTGCATTGACCTGCCACTCTCCCAAACATGATGTCTTTCTCTAGGGATTGATCTCTTCTGACTACATGCCCAAAATATGTAAGATGCAGTCTAGCCATTCTTGCTTCCAAGGAGCACTCTGGTTGCACTTCTTCTAGGACAGATTTATTGGTTCTTTTGGCAGTCCATGGTATATTCAATAGACGTCTCCAGCACCACAATTCAAAAGCATCAATTCTTTTTCTGTCTCCTTTGTTCAATGTCCAGCTTTCACAACCATATGATGCGACTGAAAATACCATGGCATGAGTCAGATGCACCTTCATCTTCAATGTGACATCTTTGCTTTTCAATACTCTAAAGAGATCTTTTGCCACAGCTTTTCCTAGAGCAATGTGTCTTGATTTCTTGATTGCTGCTTCCAAGGATGTTAATTATAGAGCCAAGCAAAGCAAAATCTTGGACAACCTCAATCTTTTCTCCATTTATTATGAAGTTGCATACTGACCCTGTTGTAAGGATTTTTGTTTTGTTGATGTTTAGGCGTAACCCATATTGAAGGCTATGATCTTTGATCTTCATCAGTAAATGTTTTAAATTCTCTTCACTTTCAGCAAGCAGAGTTGTGTCATCTGCATAATAGTCACTCAAAATTAGTGGACACCTTGCTTCAGGTTGTAAAACTATCTCTTCTTATGAGGATAGGAGAGAAAGTTTACTTTTTCTTTTGGTAAAGCGGATTAACAAACACATACGACCTATAATCCTTCATCCTGTTCTTTGCTGGATCAGAGTTGATATTAGACTGAATCTTGTGCTTTTTCTCTATGGCAAGAGACTTGAGTAAAGTGTTTCCTGCCTTCTTAATTATCTAGAACAATTTACTTTAATACTAGCATATCACATCTTGTTTCTACAAAACATTTTTCTCATATTTACATAAATTGTTAGACCTATTTCATTTGATCATGCCTTGATTTTTTTAAATCGAAAAATAGTCCTTGCTCCTTACCATTGTTTCTTCTTTGTTTCTCTACCATTAATCTTCCTCTTGTTTCTTATAAAAGTTCTCTAAACCCTGCTGAGGTTGCTAATTGCAAAGACTAAATGAATCTGATTTGCAAAACTTTGCATCTGAGAAACTTCTGTCAAATTGTCAAATTCTTTTAAAAGACTATTTTCTTCTCTTTCTTGTTTTTCTTTATTAAATGTATATACAATTTCAGACCCTCAAGGCCTTATTTTTCATCTTTGACTGGGATGTGAAGAAAAGTAGTATGAAATTAGTGGGCCAACAACCTCAAAGATTAGCTCACCACTCTATACACATAATTAGAATTAATTGAATTAGTCCCACTCCTAGCAAAGAAGTAAAATCAATATTATAATTAAAACTGCATTTCTGTATAATTGGATTTTCAAATGAAGCCTTAAAAGAAGGGTGAGGAATAGAAAGTGATTGTTATGTATAGAAGTAATTAATATTTGTATTACATTTATATCTGTAAAAATAATCCTTAAGGAACTTGTAGCAATATTCTCAATTTCATTAGCCAGAGCTGATTACAGTTCTGAGCTTTAATCCTTAAAGAAACCATCCTTACAGCAAAAGTCTTCCTGTTGCCACTGAGCTTTCTAGCCAACTGGCTTACTTTTTTTGTACTTTGAATATTTCACTTGGATTCAGGATATGGGTTTTAAGGCATCATTTTATTAAGTGTGTTTGTTAAAAAGCTTAATATGAGTTTTTTGTTTATTTTGTTCCATTGTGTTTTTCCTCTACATCAAAAGAGATCAATCTGAAAAAGACTGGAGAGTTTAACAGTTCATCTACACGTTATTTCCCTGAAACTCACTGACTTTCCTTCAAGTGCCTTTTGCTACAATTCAAGATATAGACTTGATCATTTTATAGTGTGATATTTGAATAGACTCACCATTTATTCAAATATAGCCACTGATTCAAACCACATAAAGAACAGTTTTGACATGGCTCTTCTCTCAAAACTTATCATTTTAAAAAATTGGATAAATTAACATTTGCAAAGTTACTTTCTTATTTCAGGAAGATTGTTAGGTCCTGAGTCAGGAGGGAGAGGAAAACATAGATAAGTTAGATGTACTCCCAGAAAGTTCTCTTCTGTTGGGAGATGGAGATATATATATATATATATATATATATATATATATATATATATCACATAAAAATTAAAGAACAGAACAAGACAACATATGGCATGGGGACAATGAGTGTAATAGACCTGTAAATGTGCAAATGTGAAGAGGAGACATTCTTTAAAAAGTTACAAGAGCTTGCTCAAGTCTTGTTTAAACAT
This sequence comes from Pedetes capensis, assembly GCA_007922755.1. NCBI lineage: Eukaryota > Metazoa > Chordata > Mammalia > Rodentia > Pedetidae > Pedetes > Pedetes capensis. The sequence continues at coordinate 91,285 of VMDO01005934.1, read as the reverse complement.
CAACTGATGGATATGTTCTCTGGGCATGAAAGTCAATTGGCATATAGAGGTCATAATTTTCTCATTTCTAAAATGAAAATGTTGAATTAGGTTATGGTTTTCCTTCCAATTCTGAAACTCAATAGAATTGAATTCATACATTCTTTCATACATTGGGATGATGTGCTTATGCATGAATACTGAGACAGGTTAAACATGAGCTAAACACTAAAAGAATAAGAAGATGTTGTCAAACAAGGGCTAAAAAAGTAAAGCAAAACCTGAGCAAAGGAAAAGAATTATCATGTTTGTTTTGTTCCCTATTGTGTCCTTAGAGATGACCATAGTATCTGACACATATCAAGCAGTATCTTGTTGTTAGGTGCTGTCAAGTTAGGTTTGACTCATAGCGACCCTATGCACAACAGAACAAAACAGTCCATGACGCTGTGCCATGCCTGGCACTATGTCAGTGCTTTTCTGCTGTTCATAACATTTTCAATGGCTGACTGTTTCAAGATTGTTTTGGGAGTGGGATGCCAGGTCCTTCTCCCACTTTTTGTGGTGCTGAGAATCAAACTCAGGGCCTCAGTGTGTGCAGAATAGCACTCTACCAAATGAACTAAACCCTAGACTCACATTGCAAATAACCCTTTGATATTAGTTAAGACATTTAGGCTTAACATATGACCTTAATGTTTTTTCTTTACATTTGTTTTATTTTCTAAGAGATGTTTAGTTTATAGCCTCAGCTAAAATCCTGTGTGGAGGAAATGAATAATCCAGTAAATAATAGTTGAAATCTATTATCATAATTTCCATTCTAGTTCAGTTATTTAACACAGTAATTGGATTGGTCAATTTCTAGTCAAAAGTAAATGTGGCCTTCAAGGGAGCCCATCTTATTTTCAAATGGAAGTATCTTTCCAAACCCACTGCCTTATGTGTAATCTTAACTAGTTGTCTGCAGGATTAGTTTTGGATGCTAGAGGAAGGAACACATTGTTTTGATTTCCCCTGAGCTTGCTAAAGTTCTAATAACTAAAATAAAAGTTCCCTGAGAGGACATCTTTGCTTGCATATCACTTCTTGGCAATAGATAAATTGTTTCTCTATAGTTTTCTTTTTGAATTTTATGTTGGATCAGTTTTTAACTTGGAGACCATTCTTTTTGGAGTAATACTTTTTCAATGTGTCATACCTTGAGATTTATTGCACTAATACATCATCAGAGTGGCAGCTGGCCCTGATGATGTATGGCTTAATACATCATCAGAGCAATTTCTCATTCAGGTTACATATTACATAGAAGTGTTAGGGCTTGTATTTTTAAATATATATATATATATATTTTTGTGTTTACACCAAATAAAAGAAGGTTTCAGGGAGTTTGCAAAACTCTCAAATACGTCCGGAATCTAGGTGGGCAATAAAATTAGCATTGGGTGCCAGGAATAATATGCATGCCAGCCTTTCTCTGCATAGCTACTGGTATCTTTTTAAGCTTTTATTTTTTATATATGAAATATATGTACTTAATAAAGAATCAAAAAGTATGAAACACAGAAAACAAAGATTGCATCTTTTTTTTGTCAATATCTGGCAGCAATCCTTATACCTATCCAGAGGGAAAATCTTACCAACTCTTAAATATATACATATATTGCCATATATATATATATATATATATATATATATATATATATATATATATATGGCTAACTTGCTATATATATATAGCATATATCAGTTTTTGTCTTATGTACGATCAAGTAATATACTCTTCTGAAATTCTTCTGAAATATAAAATATAAATTTGAAATTGTTCCATATAGGATGTTAAGCTCAGTTGGTAGAGTGCTGTTCTGTACTTTCTGAGGACCCAGGTTCAATTCCTAGTAGCACAAAAAGTGGGAGAAGGATGGGCTGAAACAATCTTGAAACAATCAGCCATTGAAAGCCCTATGAGGGTTGCTATGAGTTGGACATGACTCAATGACACCTAACAACAACATAGGATGTAGAATTAGCTTGTTCTTTTTGACAATAGCACACTATATTTAATGAATGATGTACACTTTATTTAAATATTTCTTTACCCAGGCATGGTGGTGCTTGCCTGTATTCTCAGCAACTCTGGAGGCTGAGGCAGGAGGATCACAAGTTCCAGGAGAGAGGGAGCCTGAGTAACTTAGAGAGTCCATGTCACAAAGTATAAAAATAATAAATTGCCTGGGGATGCAGCCCAGTGATAGAGCACTTGCAAAGTATGTGTAAGGCCCCATGGTTCAAACCCCAAATACCTTAAAAGTAAATAAATAAACAATAAAATAAATAGTAAATAGTTTGGGAAATAATTATAATAATACCAACAATACAAAAGGATGATAGTAATGCAAATGGACTAGATTAATCATATAATATTGCTGACAATGTGAAAAGATAGATCACTACAGAGGAAAGTTTGGACTTGAATCATAATAGGGATGCAAGGGTATACAGAAAAAATATTCCCACAAAAAGACATGCAAGTAGAAGAGGGGCCATTGGTGGGGCAGTGGGAGAAGGGAGAGGATGGGCACAAGAGGGTAAGGGGGAAGTTATCTGTGCAATGTACAATGAAACATGTATATGGAAATGTCACAATGAAATGCATGTCAGAATGAAACATATTAAGTTGTACATTAAAAATTTGCAATAAAATAAAATAAAAAATAAACATACACAAAAAAGTAAACATTTCTTTGAGTGCAATGTTTTGCCCCTACAACTATTGTGACAATAAAGGTTCTTACATAAACCTTGAATTATGGATGTGAGATTAGAAATATATATTTTCCAAAGAGTAGAAATGCTGGGATAATTGTTTTGTACAGAATATTTTAAAAATAATTATTGCTAAACTTGATCCAATTGTACTATAGAGTTCACATTGCTTCACCAAGGTACAAAATTTCTTCACTAGTGTATAATTTGGGCTGGGGTTTAGTTCAGTTGGTAGAGCACTGCGTTGCAGTCTCTGAGGTCCCGAGTTCAATTCCCAGCACTGCAAAAAATGGGAGAAGGACCTGGCATTCCACTCCCAAGGCAATCCTGAAACAGTCAGCAATTGAAAACCCTATGTGGGTCGCTATGAGTTCGATACCGACTCGACGGCACCTAACAACAACAACAACAACAAGTGTGTAATTAAACATCTTTACCTCAATTTTATGAAAAGTCATTTCCATAAAAAATTTCCACATAAATTTGAGTCTCTTTTTGAATAGTCTATTCCTTTTTGCTAGGATTTCCCTTGATTGTTTTCTCTAGCACCAGTGTGATATAATGTTAATTACTATGGATTTCAAAATATTGTCAAATCTGGCAAGCCATTCTTCATTTAATATTCTTTTGCTTTTAGAACTTTTCAATGATATTTATTGCAGGTTTTTTGCATGTGAACATTAAAACTTGCACAGTTATGAGAAAAATATGCACTTAAAAATTTGGTCATATAAAATTTATAGAATGACTTAGGAAAAATTGACAAGCTTATAATGACAATTCTTTCTACTTAGGATGAGGCTTTGTCTTTTAAGTCTATTTTTGTGCTCTCAGAAACTTTTATAAATGTCTTAATGTAGATCATGACTATTTTAAAGTTTATTATTGGAAATAAATTTTTTGTAATTATAATTTTCAAGGTATGGAATAAGTTGCTATTAAAGACAATTTGTAGAGTAGTTTGAAAAGAATAAAGCTTTCTTCAAAAACATATTATTTTTATAAAGCACATCAGCTTTTCTCTAGCAGTCCCTTAAGTTTTGCTTTGATGATCTTCATGAGTTATTCTATATTATGTACTATGAATTTTTAAATTTCCCTTTTCAATATTTGCCAAGTTACTTTCTTTAACATTTCTTACCTATAAGCCAGTCCAAAAACATCAGCTATTTTGAAACTGTGTAACAGAGTACCTTTTTATATTTTTTTAAGCAAAAATAGTACAATTTTATTTTCACTTTTGCTTACCTTGGTTAAACAAATTTATGAATGTGAAAATGTACAGATCTTTATAAAAATAGAATTTTTTCTTTGTAAATCACTTAAAGAGGTAAAATGTATCAAACACTGCTGGAGAAATTACCATGAATGTAAGGGTGTGTGTGTGGGGGGGGTCTGTGTATTTGTGTACACTTATTTCCCATAAAAACTGAAAAGCAGCAAAGTGTGGTGGCACATACCCATACTCCCAGCACTTGAGGTACTGAGGCAGGAGGATTGATAGGAGTTCAAGGCCACCTGGATATACATCAAGACACAGTCTCAAAAGAACAAAATAGTAACAACAAAAACAAACAAACAAAAAATATAAAGAGCTAATGGGAAAAACTTTGAAGGAGAGGGGAGGGAAGACATTTAATTTAAAAAGGGGCATTCTTCAGACTAGAAGGTTAGGGAATAAGAGAGAAGAAACTTACACAGGCCTCCTTGAGAAAGATAGGGAAGAAAAGATATTAAGAATGAGACAGAGATAGAGGTGACTGGCCATTTGATGACATGTTGCAATCTTCACTTTTTAATTACTTTTATTATCATCCACTTCACAGTCAAAAGTTTTTGGCTTTGCATTTAATTGAATGGTTCTTCTGTATAAGCTTTGCTGTTGTTAGGTACCACCAATAGACTCAGTTTAAGATTAAACATAGTCATCAGGGCACAGCTAGGCATAACTACTTTTGAAAATATACATTTTGAATGGCAGATATAATTGCTGTTTAATGTGCTAAAGTCTATTCTTTCCTAATATTATCAGGTAAGTTATCCTCAAAAATAGAGTGTGAAAAATCTTAGTAACCACATGTTCCCATCTATGCTGATTCTGTCAATTTATACGATTCATAGTCAAGATGTAGTAGAAAAGTAGTTAATAATTCATGGTCTAGGGTCTCAAGTTCTAGCACCAATACTTACTAGCTTGAGCAAATTATCCAATCCTAATGAATCTCAATTTTCTTATTTAATCCTTATTCAAATTTCTAATGTTTCTAAAGGATTAAGAGAAATATTATCTAAGTTAATAAATAGAATGTTGAAATTGATTTAAATTGTTAATCAATCTTGAAGTTGCTTTGCACTTTTGAAATCAGTAATTAGCCAAGTGGGAAAGCAATAACTAGATAGAAGATTTTGTTTGAGTTCAGCTTATGAAGTTCTTGGAGGCAGTACCACATAGAAAGGATAAAGGATTCAACTAGACTTGACAGACTGTGAAAAGCAGGGCTTTTTGATATATATATTTCAAAATTATATATCTATAATTCAAAATTATATATATATAATGGTGGTGTTTATGACTAGAACTTATTGATAAAAGGAATATTCAATTTGTCAAGCGACTTTAGAGGAAATATTAGAATGAAGTGATGGTACTTCATATTTCAATTATTTGTTAAAAATATTCTTAGCTTTATCAAATAATACATCTTTATTTTGTTTTCAAAACATAACCCTAAAATTGAGGTATCACGGAGGTTATCTTTTCTATAATTTATGACTAGAAAAAGAAAAAGCAATGCCATTAGAAACCATTCTCTAATACATGGATCAGGAAATTTTTCACCTCCAATCATAAGTTGAAATTTATAAAATAACTACATTTCAATTCACCCATAGGTTGAATTTAAGCATTGTTATCCTTCTTTATAAAACTTGACAATTTAATAAGACAGTTTATCTTAAATATTCCCTAACACAATTAGAAGTAGAAATGCATCTACTTGTAACAAAAGTTATAAAATACAAATTTTCTATAATTTGACTCGACATGGAAAAATATTTCTAACCATTATTATAAATACAAAACAATGCTCATTTTGGAGATATAAGGTATTTTATTGTGTTTATTCAATTCACTTCATTTATCCTTGGCTGTTATTATTCTAGATTTACCTACTTTTATCCCTTTTGAAATGTGCCTATCATAAGTTGACAGCCCATGCATATTGACTTAGTATTAATTTAATTAACTGTGTTTATTCATCAGTTTGCCATTATTGAAGCTTATCCATTATAAAGTTAGAGAAAAACTGGTGCTTAAGTAATCCTGGCACTTGAAATCTCTCCCTTTCTTCATCATATATGGACCTGAAAAATACCAAAATGTTACATAGCAGTAAAGCCTAACTTTTATTGAGTCATGATTTACTTACCAGAAACAGTCTTCAGTGTTTTATGTGTGTTATTGTAATCTTCGGCCTGGGATTCAGCTCAGCTGGTAGAGCACTGCGCTGCAGTCTCTGAAGTCCTGAGTTCAATTCCCAGCACCGCAAAAATGGGAGAAGGACCTAGCAATCCACTCCCCAGGCAATCCCGAAACAATCAGCCATTGAAAACCCTATGAGGGTTGCTATGAGTCGGATACCAACTCGATGGCACCTAACAACAACAACAACAACATTGTAATCTTCACAATAAGTCTATGAAGAAAGTATAATTGCTCATATTTTTACATAAAAAAAGAGAAGTTAATACTTCATTCAAAGTTATTTATCTGGCAGATGAAATTGTCATAATTCATAATGACACAATGTACTCTACCATCTAAGTATATATGTCAAATATAGAGCATATTTTGAAATTTTATGCAATACTATATTTAATACTGTCTGTGATTTTTTTTTACCTTTTCAAAAGATTTTTGGTATGCTTGAAAAATAGTTGTCGTTGGATGCCATTGAGTTGGATTCAACTCATAATGACCTTATGTACAACTGAAAGAAACACTACCGAACACTGTACCATGTACACGATCTTTTTATGTTTGAGCCCATTGTTGGAGTCACTATGTTTCTTCTCATTTTGAGTAGTTCTATATCACCAAAAGGAGGTCCTAGGGGCTTTATTACATTCCCATGACTGAGGCCAATTTTATCTTTAGGAGGCAACTCTCCCCCAGTCATTTCTTGAATGCCTTCTGCCCTGGGGTACTCTTTTCCAAAACTCTGTTTGACAGTGCTTCTCTGCTATTCATAGGGTTTGCAATGGCTAATTGTTTTAAGAGTGGGCGGCTGAGTTCTTCTCCCTAGTCTGTCTTAGTCCAGAAGCTCAGCTGAAACCTGCCGACCATGGGTGACCCTGCTGGTATCCAAAATACTGGTGGCATAACTTTTAGCATAACAGCAGCACACAAACTCCCACAGCAAAAAAAAGCTGATAGACACATGGGGGCTTGAAAAATTAGAGCCCTAAGATATATGAACTATTTCATGTACATATAAAAATATATTTGTTTGAATTGTACTAAATATTTCTCCTCATTAAGAGAGAACAGTAACCTTTTCAGTGTCTCTTCATCTCTGCTTCAATTTTATTCTGGTGCAAAAAAAATAAAAATAGAATGTACAAGGAGAATTATTTTTATTTCCACAAACAGTATACTTTCTAAATATACTTGAAATGTCACTGCACACTGCTTACTAACTTGTTGGTATCAACTGAAGTAAGAATTATTAATGACAGGCCTTTGCCAACAAATGCTAGTGATCACGAACAAAACCTTTCCATAAGTACAGATGAATGTACATTACTGGAAACTTATATAAAATGACAAATGTTCTATAATGCTGGTTTGAAGGATAAAATGGTTGGAGAGGGAAAAGAGCTCATCGCTTAAAATATATTGGAAAGAGAATTCTAGTAAAGAAGAAAATGATGAAAAGAATATGAGGAGTAAATATTGAGAGGTTGAGAAGAAAAAGAACAATTGGAAATTAAAAGAGAAGGCAGAGAAAATACAAAAGAATAGAGATGAACTCAAGGAAAATAATTTAGAGGGCAAAGAGAAACTGGATAGCACAAGAAATATAAAAATTTCTGTTTCTCTAGCTTTTTACCTCTTATCATCTAGACAAACATCCTTAGAATCATTTTTTTGGATCTCTGTTTATGCTCCAATTTTTGCTATTACAATTTCACTAGAAAATGTCTTCAGAACTTTTCCATACATTAGGAATTTTCCTTTTGCTCTTACGATCATGAATAACACAATTAAAAACATTGTTAGATAAGTTGAACTTCATGAGGAAATATCTTTCTGGGAAATAAAGGTTGAGAACCCCAAAGTAATCATTTTCTTCCAAAGCAAAATTAAGTCTATACCAAAGCAAAAGTATAGATAGCAAAAATACAAAAAGTAAAAAAGCCCTGATTTGAAAAAGCAGTGTAAAATCCAAAATCTTCAAAATGCTTCGCTCTTCATCAACAATATAACATTTTATATATTAATGTAAACTCTGAGAAAAAGTTGCCCCATTTTATTGCTGGTGACCACCCCTCCTCTTTCTAGGACTATAGACTTTCTTGTAGCCCTATTAAGTAGCATGTTTTCCCCCATTACTCCTTACTGTGGGGTTGGATGTTTCTAGTTGGGTGCAGTCAAGTTAGGTCAGACTCATAATGACCTTATGTACAACAAAGAGAAAGACTCCCTGACACCGTGCCATTCCCAGCACAATTGTCGGTGTTTCTCTGCTATTCATAGGGTTTTCAATAGTTGATTGTTTTTTGGGAATGCGTTTTCAGGTCCTTCTTCCAAGCCTGCAGCAACTGGTGTTCCCAGGTGGTCTCCCACCCAAGTACTAATCAGGTCTAACCCTGCTTAGCACTGTGGGGCTTAGAATTGGCATAAGTCTCATAATTCATTGTTGCTACTTCCAGGCCATTTTCCACATGTCTTCTCTAAAATATCCCAGATGTGACTTATGTTATCAAACTCTACCACCAATAAACTTCTCTTTGTTGCCTTCATTCCTATAGTCTACTCTCACACAAATCAAGTTCTGCAGCAATTGCTCTCATCCAGTTAGCACCAATTTTATGCTTTCAGTTGCTCTGGCTGAAGTAACTTACCCTCACTGAGGGGTTTTGTTTGTTTTTATTTCCTTGCCTTCATTTGGAGTCCCATAGCTCCCTTCAGAAAATTCTGTTGACTCTATATTCAAAATACATTTGGAAACCACCCATTTCTCATTCCATCTCCTACAGCCTCCCAGGGTCAATACTTAAACACCTGGCCCTGTATATTTATAGTAACCTCCTACCTGATCATTCATATTCTACATCATCTGTCTCTTTTCCCTAATATCCATACTTAGCTGAGCATTCAGAGTAGATCTACTTATGTATGCATTAACAGAGGTCACTCACCCTCTCAAAACTCTCCAACTTTAAAGTTTCCTTGGGATGAAAACCAAAGTCATTTAAATAACTTAAAGCCCCATATGATTTGTCTCTCCACCTTTTGTTACTTTTATGATTTTCTTTCACAATACTTCTTATCCTTCTCTCCTTTCTTCAGCCATATCAAACTTCAAAAATGTTAGCCAGACATCCATCTCTTCAGTTTTGAACTTGTTTGTGCCTGCCCTTTGTGATGCTATTCCCCAATCTACCCACATAGTGACCTTCCTTATCCTATTTAAGTCTTTGGCTTTCTGTCATCCTCTTTAGAGTTTGTCTCTGTCATCTATTTAAATTATACCCCATTCTTCAATTAGATGCATCCTTTATTTTCTCAATAACATTTTTCAACTTGTAATCTCCTATAGCGTTTTATTAACTTTTACGATGTCTTTCACACAGAATCTTTTTAAAGGAAGGGATTTCTCTTTCACATACGGGCATATCTCAGTATCTACAATGCCTGGCATGTAGTGAACATTCAACATATATTTTTAGTTGCTGAAAAAATAAGTGAATGAGTGATTGAATAAATAAATACTATTGCCTTAAGAATATATGCTGTACTATTCCTTCATTTTGGGTCTATCTTCTGGAATTATCAATGAAATATTAGGGGTAATATTTTATGTTTTTATCAACTTTCCTAACTACTTGTGCTCTCTGAGACTATGAATAATGATTAAGAATCATTCTATTCAGTATTGATATTGATTGAATCATTCTATTTAGTATTGATATTGATTGAATAGAACTTTCCCAATCTGCTCCCATCCTGATAATGTTGGAAATTGACTCTGAACTCAATTGCAAAACATAATGGTACTATTCTTAGACATACACATAGACTTATAACACACACATGAATATATGTTACTTTGTTACTCAGTAGTAGCATATATACGTGTTTGTGTGTGTGTGTTTGTATACATGTGTATCTCTTCTCTCTGTGCTTGAGATTTCTCAGAAACACCTAAAAGCAAAATTTTTTGAAATAGACAATTTTCAAAGTTACATAAGCTCTTGAGGTTGGACTACCTTCTTCATTTTTTTACAAAATTTCATTTTTCAGAATTTCTGTTGAGGCTTTCCTCTCACATTGGAAATGGGGGACTCAAAATAATAAATACCATGGAAGAAAAATTTTAAAAATTAAACCATGGATGGACAACATGAACATAGCCACCTGAGTCAGAAAACACATGATACATGCCCAAGAGTTCCAATCCACATCCTGTCAGTTACTGTCTGTGAGAAGGAAAGAACTTTTGAAAAGTCTCATTTTGAGGGAGGGTAGCTGGCTAGTTCTGATACCAAAGAAAATTCAACAATAGAAAGAAAATGCTGAAGAAAATTTGTGGAACTCTGTCCAAGGTTTTGATTGTTAAAAGCTCAATTTTTTCTGATCGTACTGTTCTTGATATATTTTAATTCTTTTACCATTTTTCCCACCCTAGCTATTCTGGGAAGCGTTTTGAACACCAACAAATATACTTATGTTTCATTTAGTTCACAGTGTTTCTGACCATTATAGTAGATATTTGTAAAAATGTTTAAATTTTAAATGACTTTTATGTGTCTGATCATTACTTAAAGCCCATTGCTCATAGGAAGAGGCTAGTATGTTTGGCCCATGATTTAGTCATTGTACCATTTTTCACTTTCAGGATCAAGTATTTTTGGGGGGGAGGTGGCTCAAAACCTTGTCTTAAGCTTCATTCAAAATTCAATACAATTAATTGTTAACAGATATTTTCAGTTCCTCAAACAAAATGAAAGTTTTTCGAGAGACAATGGCATAGTATGAAATAGCTTCATATAAATTAATTGTGGAAATACAGACAGGGAGAGTAATTTTTAGCTTCTTTTGTGATATTTTCACCCCCCAAAATTGGCCAAATCCTGGCTTTAATACAAATATAATGATGAATATAGCACATTTTTCAATTTCTACAGTTAAATTTTCTGTATGATTTTTTCAACCTGATTTTAACATATTGTATGTTGAAAAAAACTAACAAAAATATAAATGCAAGAAAAATAACTATTTACATAAGTGATACATTGCAATGATAAATTAATCTATTTCAATCCATAATATTCCTGAGTTGTTGGACAAATAGTGTTATATAAATGCTAAATGCTATTACAATTAATTTTACCATAAATGAAAATAGTGTACAGAGGAATGGATATTGGGGAGAAATGAAATCTTTGTTAGTTTTATTTCTGAAGAAACATATTTGGAAATATGTAAGCTTAAGGACTCTTAGTTTTTCCTCCTTGTCATTTAGAACAGATTTATCCTTGTTCATTCACAAAGTGAAATAGTTATTTCTAGCACTTGCTCAGGATCTTAATCTCAAGCTCACAAAAATGCTTCCACTCTCTGTACAGACAGAAAGAACCATTTTACAAATTGAGCATTTGAGCTATCACAATCTTATGTGATCTCCCCACAATGCTGCACACCTCGTATCTGATTCCGATAGCTATGGGACAACTGAGCACATTGCATTTATCTTTATTGTGATTTAATTTTGAGCAGTCCGGATGCTGAGTGGAAGAAGAAGCTGGTAGAATTTTACAATCAGGTTGTCCTGCTTGCAAATTGCTTCCTCTGTGAAATACTTGGAAAGACACACACCATGACATTTTGACACCCAATCCAGTAGTCTCCTTTCAGCATTCCTGACCTCAGCTATGGATGCTGAATCCTTTACCCTGATTGTTCTCTCAATAGATGCCAGTTCTTAGAACTAAGTACCCATCATGATATCACAGTGCTATAAAATGGTTATGGAAATTGCCCCAATTGATTCCATATAATTTTATTGTGCTCGCCACTGCAGATTCTTCCTTCTTTCCTTTCTTGCTTCTTTCCTTGTTTCCTTCCTTCCTTTCTTTTTTTTTCCCCCAGGGGCTTGAATCCAGGGCCTTGTGCATGCCACTGAGCTGCACCAACCACATTTTTATTTTTTTATTTTCAGACAGAGTCTCAAGAAGTTATACAAGCTGCCTCTGGCTTGAAACTTGCAATATTCCTGCCTCAGCCTCATGAGTCACTTGAATTACAGATGTACACCTTCTTATGCTTGCCTGGGCTTCCATCTCTTCTGTACCTGAGGTGAAGGAAAGTAAATATTTTTGTGCATAGCTATTGATGGGAACTTCTCATTCTGTACAATGACTTTTTTTTTTTTTTTTTTTTTTTTTTTTGCAGTACTGGGGTTTGAACCCAGGGCTTTGTGCTTGCATGTTTTGCAAGTGGTGTACCACTGAACTGCACCCCCAGTCCATTTTTTTTACTTTTTTTGAGACAGGGTCTCACCAAATTATGCAGACTGCCTCTGGTTTCGAACTTGTGATTCTCCTGCCTCCACCTCCCAAGCTGCTGGGATTACAAGTGTGCGCCACCACCCCTGGTTGCATGATGATCTTAATATAAGATAAAACTAAACATAAGAGAACAATGCTGTTGTTGTTGTGGTTGTTAGGGGTTGTCCAGTTCAGTTCAATTCGTTGTGACCCTTTGTAAAAAAAACACACCATAGTACCCGAAACTATGCCATGCCCAGCACTATTGTCAATACTTCTCTGTTATTCACAGGGTTTTCAATGGCTGATTATTTTGGAAGTGGGATGCCAGGCTCTTCTCTGAAGCCTACCGCACCGGGTATTCCCAGGTGGTGTCATATCCAAGGACTAATTCTGCCTGACCCTGCTTAACCTCTGATATCAGATGCGGTCTGACACTGGGGTATGTGGTTGTACACAGGAGACAAACAAAGAAACCACTAATTGGAAGTGAATATATACTCTAGTAACAAGTGGTAGAATGTGCAGCAAGCTGAAACTCAAAAGGTAATTTCCACTAGTGACACTACTATTGCAGTTGTGTAATCTTTGATAGTTTTTTTTTTTTTTTTCCTTATCTGGTAGGATCCTAGCTTAATATGGAAATTGTTGTTGTTGATGATTTTAGGTGTCTTCAAGTCAGGTCCCACTCGTAGCAACACTCATAGGGTTTTCAATGGCTGATTGTAGTAGACTGCATAAGTTCTCAGGTTACTGCTTTATTTGTTGCCATGTAGACAATAAAAGAAATAATATGTGTTGTATGACATTGTAAACCATATGAAGGAATGATAAATTAAACCATTTTATTTTAATTCTTTCAGATAAATGAATTTATATCTTACTGAGATTTCCATTCTTCAAGATGAATATTAAATATATCATGGAGTACAAAAAGAACAAACATACTTGTCCTAGAAGAAGTGTAACCAGAGTGCTCCTTGGAAGCAAGGATAGTTAAACTGAGTCTTATGTATTTTGGACATGTTGCAAGGAGGGACCAATCCTTAGAGAAGGACATCATGTTTTGGAGAATGGCAGGGCCACACACACACACACAAAAGGCTGAAACTCAACTAGATAGATTGGGCTTAAACATATAAAAAGATCTTATGCATGGTATAGTGTCAGGGAGTATTTCATTCTGTTGTACATAGTGTTGCTATGAGTTGAAGCCACTCAACAACACCTAACAACAAGTTTAAAGGTAATAAATGTATAAAATAAAAATTAAACTTAATAATGCCTTTAATTTTTTATTCTTTTATGTATTTATTTAACATTTTTATTTGTTTTACTTTTTAGAAACAGTTTTTCCATGTACCCCAGGCTGGTCTGGAACTTGCTATGTAGCCCAGGCTGGCCTGCAACTTGTACCATGACCCTTGCATCTCAGCCTCTCAAAGGCTTGGATTACAGTTGTGTCTCACCATGCCCAGTATAAATTGTTCATTTTTAAAGAGTACATTACATATGAGTTTATGTAAGTGCAAGGCCACTCAACTGCACTTAGAGACTTCCCTGATTAAAAAGTGGCAAGTAATTTTAAATAGAGGCACATTCAATTTAGCAAAATACACATTGTTACAATAGGAATGCAAGAACCAAGATCAGGATTAATATCTCCTATTCCAAAATAACTCAGAAGCATGTGGGCTCTACAATATAAAGTTACTCATATATTTGATAACTTTGAAACTACAAAACTAGGAATTTCATGTAGTTCAACTTAGTAGCTAAATTGTTCACACTCTCATTTCTGATTGTGTGCAGTTGAATACATGTAATCCAAGGGTAGATATGACGTAACTTTTTTTACCATGGTTTTTGATAGTCTGATGACTGCTTTTGGCTTTAAAAATGACAACTAATTAATGTATTTTCTTCTTATGAAATTATTGCCTTCTACATCATGACTTTTATAGTTGCTTTTTTCCATCTTAAGAATGTCTTTATAATACACAAAATATTTGATTTTCAAAGGTAAATTCATTTATGGAAATAATTTTATTTTTATTATAAGAGAATTTTTTGACAGTGAGAGGTATTATCCACATAGTGCACAGCACACTGATTTGATGGGACTAAGTGATCTTATGGAACTCACTGCCAGCCTCAAAATTCTGATTTTTGCACTACAGAGAAGATGGAAGTGTAGGAATTTTGAAGCCTCTAAAATAATCAAGAGAAGTTCACAATTTTATAGTAAAGGCTTAAGAACTAAATTTCAGGTATTACTATCTCCTTGTATAATATTGGGTAAATCACTTCAACTTTCTAAGTTTCATTTTCTCATTTGTAAGCTAAGAGAAGTGGGATTTGTTGATTACATATTTTCTTATCTCTAAAGTTCTATGAATACATGAGTCTTTGAGATACACATGAATTTCTTATCACTAATATCTTGGTAAAATTCCCTTAGGAAAACCCTGTTCACTCTCTTTTGCTTCTATTATTTGTTCCTCTTCTAAGACAAAGATCAATACTAAGCTCTGCAGAATGAACCAATTTCAGTTCTCAGAAAAAGCCCTTAAATTAAAATGAAATTTCCAATTTTACTCCATATGTTCATGTGTTGATGTAAGCATCCAATATTCTTATACCAAATAGTGTGAACATTCAAAATCATGAAATGAAATTGTTCAAGGTTCTACTCATTTACTTAAAAGAATATTTTAATGGTTTGACTCACTTAGAAATTATAATAGTGTCATGAGAAAGATTTTTGAGTAAGTTTATTTGTAGAGAGTTGTCCTCTTGTGGATCTCTACCCACCAAAGCTTCTATGCTATAAAATTCTAGATGGAATTGTATTTATCTTAGCCTATGTATACCATGCTCTTTCTGTGCTCTTTTGTCTTCTTTCAAGGGCACTTAATGTGCTTATAGCTGTAGTTTGATGAGATGATGCTGAAGTTTGGAAAGACCATCAAATATGCTTACTCTTTCTAATATTGTAATTCATTTGAAAATGCACATTGTAATTCACTCTTGTAAAAAAATTGCTTATTCTCTTGAATACACACACCAATGTATTAAGGATGCATCTATTTTTCTCAGTGGTAAATTAATTTAAGGAACAAAACTGATGATCTTTCATAGGAATGGGCTGGTTAAAATATTGCTTTTAAAATTAGTTCAACCCTATACTTATTTTCTTTCTCTGATTTCCTGTGGTTGATCATACTCTGGATCAACACTTGGAAACCTTCAAAATCAAGGAAGTTACAAAGTGAAATGCACTTGTTTTTCTTTATTTATGGATATATTCTAAGATTGTAAACCATTCACTATGAGAAATAGTGGAAAATAGCAAATAGTGCCAAATTCATCAAAGCATAAACAGGAAACACCAGTATAATTCCTTTAAAAATTGGAAGGAGGTGCTCATTTTAAAATATGAAGTTCAGATACAAGCATTATTAGCATTTCAGTCATGAATTGAGGTAAATTATAAAAACATATGCTCTTCAGTTAAGCCAAGTCACTTAACATTAGATTGACATTTTTCTTTTTACATTCTGCAAAGAGTAAGACAATATGCAATTTACATAGGAGATATCTAAGAGTGAAGTTCTATGAACTTTGAACCCTCTGGCTCAGTTAGAGAATATAGATGATTCAAAGGAGAGAGGAGAAGGGGGGTATTGTGAATGTATAAATTTGGTGAAATTTGTTGCTGTGCTGACTCTCAACCTGTCAAAGATACCATGCGAAATAATTCCAGAGGGTGGTGCACTGCCTGTGAGTAAAGCCCAGTTCCCAACCCATGGCCATTCTTGTAGATTACACACTGCATCACTTCTTACAGGTGTGCAGCACGGTGCCTCCTCCACCTTTATGTTCACCAGTGGGGAGCAGTGTGTGTGGAGGTGCTGCCTTCTTAACTGCAAGTTAGTATATAGGCAATGATATCACCTATTAATAACAAGATTTTCTTAAACTTCACTTATAATTTTTATAATTTTAAAGATACATTTTCATTTTTGTCCTTTCAGAAGCAAACATTTCAGCCATGTGCTCCGTGGCTCTTAAATGACCTAATACCAACCAAAGCACAGAAAAAAAATGCAAAGTTCGAATATATTAAAGGTAATATGATATACGCCTTATCATGTTGTTGTTGTTAGGTGCCATCGAGTTGTGTCCAACTCATAGCGACCCTCATAGGGTTTTCAATGGCTGACTGTTTCGGGATTGCCTTGGGAGTGGGTTGCATCCTTCTCCCATTTTTGTGGTGCTGGGAATTCGTACTCAGGACCTCAGAGACTGCAGCGCAGCACTCTACCAAATGAGCTAAGTCCCAGCCCCATGCTTTATCATATATAAGTGGAATTGCCAGTCACCAAAACATAAGAAAGTTTGAGAAAACAGAGAATCTATTTTACTCATTTGTACCCTTCATAGCATCTTTTTGCTAATCACTGGACCAAGAAAACCCAAGTCATTCAATTAATAATAAATACATTAATAACTATAATAATAGCAACAACTAAAACATCAACAACAAAATAAAACAGTTAGATTAAAAAAGAGAACATACCTGAGTCAGTGCCACATACTTGTATTCCCAGCTATTAGGGGTTTGGTCAGTAGGATCATGAGTTGGAGATGACAGGCAGCCTAGGAAACTTAGTGAGATTCTGACTCAAAATAAATAAATAAATAAAAACTGGGCTGGAATACAGCTCACTTGTGGAGTTCTTGCATAGCATGTTGTGTGGCCCAGGGATCAATCACCACTGGGTTTTGCAAAAACAAACAAACAAACAACAAAAACCATAAAATCACTAAATCTCAGCAATGAAAGAAAATTTACAAGAAAAAATACCCAACAAATCAGACAAATACTACAAAATATCATTCCAATGTGAATTTCAAAAGCATTTATATGATGAATTTACAGCTATAAAAGAATATCAAGAAAGTGAACTCTAAGAAACTCTAAGAAAAAAATGGTCAAGACAACTAAAGGTAAATAAATTTGAATATGAATTAGGAACAACAGTAGAGGAAAAACATGGAATTAATTCTGAATTAATAAGTAAATTACAAAAAGCTAAGAAATAACAAACAGAAAGCATGGTAAAGACCAAATCAAAACTCAAAGGTGTAAGAAAATAAAACTGAAATAAAGGAAGATATAAGAGGACCATAGAAAGTGATGAAAATTAAAGGTAAGCAAAGGTGCCCCAATAAATACATAATCAGAATCCTAAGAGAAAGACAAAACAAATTAAACTCAACAAAACAGAGCAAACTTGTAATTAAAATTATAATTTAGAAATATCTTTGACATAAAAGAAAACTTGAATCTATATATTTAAAGAGTATATTCTGCATCAAAGAGAATTAATTCAGAATCATCAATACCAAGCAATTTCCTGAAAAATAATTTTTGGAAGTATAAGGAAAAGAGATAATACTGTCAGCAACAACCCAGAAATATTTTTATGCAAGATGAACTGTTAACTATGATAACAAAAGATTCAAAAGATAATGTCATTTTAATTGGATAGTTGAGAAGAGGGAGTACTTTTAGGAGGGGAAGGAAAATGGTTTATTCTAATTTTATTGTTTATCAGTTTTTGGGAAAAGATGCTATTTTAAAAGTAGAGAGGTAACTATCAAACAATGTTATTAATACACAGGTTAATAGTATACACTAATAGAATATCCTAAATATTTGAATATCAAAGGAAAAATGAAAGTCACAAAAACTGTCACATTATGAAATACATCTAAAGCAGTAAACATATCACAAAATAATGAGGGAACTGACAAAAATTGTCATATCAAAAAACCAAAATGAGTTTAAGTGCTTATTAAAAGAAAACAATGTCAGCTTCCTCACAAAGCAAAATCTCAGTCTCTGCTCTGTATAAGAGACGTGCGTATGCAAAGTCATTCAGAAAAGTCGAAGGTAAAGAATATAATAGGCATATGACAAAGAAGAAAGGATACAAAATTGGTAATGACAAGGTAGAGTGCAGACACAGAAGTAAAACAAGGAAAAGAAAGAAGTTTATAAATCTAAAGCCTATGACTTACAATGATGACATGACAGTTATGAATATTTATCCGCCAACAGCAAAGCAGAAGCTGTCATGAAGCAGAAGGTATGAGATATGAAGCCAAATGGGCAGAACCACACAAATAATAGGTAAGAGACTTTAATACACCCTGTCTGCCAAAGAGAGAGAGGACAGTCAAAGAAGTGAAAATATTCAAGACTTAAACAACATTAAGTAATAAAGTAGATCTTGCATATATCCAATGAACTTTGACCCCTAAAACCCAACAATATAAAAGTAGAACTGATGCTATGAAATACCAAAGCTACTAAGAGTAGTTTCATTGAAGAAAGACAAAATAGGGGTAACTCAACCAAGTAAACAGTGGAGAATACACAAATACACAAAATAATAACAGGAAGGAAATAACAGTGATAAACTAAATATTTTGCAAAATGCTGTGCAATAAATTGGATAATTTTTAAAAGAAAACAATTTGCCAAAAGTGACCTCAGAATAAATGAGAAGTTTTATTCCATTAACATAATGAAAAAAATGATCAAAGAGCTATCCTTCCAAGGTGGGGCAAATCCAGCTGTTTCCAGTTTCCAGAAGAGATTACTGTAATTTCTTTTTTTTTTTAGTATTATTCTGAGACAGGTTCTCACTTGTAACCCAGGCTGTCCTTCACCTCATGATCCTTCTCTCTCTGCCTCCTGAGTCCTGAGATTAGAGGGGTATACCATGATGTCCAACCATACAGATGTGAAAAAAAAGATATAATCACAATGTCACCTATACCTAAGCCCTACAAATATTTTAAAAAGATATAATGACAATGTGACTTATAATGTTTTGGGGTAAATGTAAAGAAGGAAAGCATCCCAATTCATACAAATCAGGTAGAACATTTATAATAAATCTTTAAAAATACTACACAGAAAAGGAAACTGAGATCCATCTTCTTCTTCACAGATGAATGTGAAGTTTAAATAAAATACTAGCAGACCCCAATATCACACTCATCATATTAAAGCCATAACAGAGTTTGGTGTGTTGGAGCCCACCCTTAATCTCAGCAATTTGGGAGGCAGAGGCAGGAGGATTGCAAATTTGAGGCCAGGGGCATCTGTGTAAATTAGTGAGGTCCTGTCTCAAAATAAAAAGTAAAAAAATGGGCTGAATGGTACAGCTCAGTGGTAGATCACTTTCAAAAGCATGCATGGGGCCCTGGGTTCAACTCCCCAGTACCATACATACATACATACATACATACATACATACATACATACCAGGGTAAAGTTTTATTTTAAAATGAGGAGATGAGACTAGCCTCACCTGGAATGCAAAATACAAGCATTTGCCATCAATTAATATATGTATACAGAAATTAATGCATCTATGAGTGTGGGAGAAAAGAAATGGTGTTAATGTAATATGTTAAGTAAGAGGCTGTGTTAAAATGGATTATCAATCATCTAATTTACAATTTTTAAGCAAGGTAAATGATTTGAAAACAATAATGTCCCTTTTAAAATTTTTATTTGTTGGAGAGGCTGGCTGTGTGCTTGTGAGTTTTAGACAGGGTGTTTCTATGTAACCCAGGTTGGCCTCACATTCATGATCCTCTTTCCTCAGTATACTGATTACTGGGATTACAGGTGTGTACCACCATGCACAGGAACATTAATGTGTTTCGTGTTATTATTACAAAATTAATAAATGTATAATTTAGAAAGTTAAAGACAAAAATTTTACCATATTCCTGCTACCTACTTATGGAATTGCTACTATCTATATTTTGTGTATCTTTTCAGATTCTTCCAGTGTGCATGTGTGTGTCTAAGTGTTGCTTTGTGTACCAGAAACTAGCTAAACTATTTTACCTGAAATTAAAATATAGAGCTACTTTACAAGAAATCCTACCAGGAGTTCTTTGTTTCTAGACTTCCAATGAATACTACTACATTGGATGAAATCAATTTTTTCAATAAAGATAGACAATAAACTACTGAGAAGAGAAATACTTAGTTTATGCCTGTTCTATGGTAGTCATTGAATAATTAATTGACAAGGATCTCATTTAGTCAAAAATTATATGAGAAGAAAAACAATAAAACTCATGTATTATACCAATTGATTGCAAATGGTAAATCAATGTTCATTTATTCACATGTGTATGTCTGTTCTGGGATTGGAATTTGTGTCTAGACCTACTGATGCCGAAGATCACCCTGTTTCTGATAGAGCCTTCTACCTCATGTACACTTTACACTTTTTTCCACTGTTTTTTATTTCTTGAGTAAAACATGAGATAGTACTTTAGACATTTGTGAGGAGCATTTACTCACAGACATCATACCTGTTCGTTCTAACATGAGCATTTTTCCAGTTGATTATCAATCCTATTATATGCACTTTTATTCACATATTGAATTCATCTCAACAGTAGTGCTGCATGTGAAAAGGCAAACCAACCAACTAACCAACTGAACAAACATTTTCTATTATTTATAAAATAAATTTGCATTAAATGAAAAAAACCTAGCTATTTGACAACTTTCTATGCCCAAAGTATCTATGGTGTCCTATCCAACCAGTTAACAGCAACATTTACATCCTCAGTAATCACAACATGTATGTGTAAATTGTTATGTTGTCAGATACCTTAATACACAAATCTTAGGGTCAGAAACAAAATAAAAATATAGCTTATTTTTGTTGTTGTTTGTTTCTATGCAATTTTTGTGTTTTGTGTTTTACTCTATTGACCATAACTTTAATGCCTGTATGCTAGATGAATAAGGGTCATGACTTTGTTGAAAGCCCCTTGGAATTTATTTCAAAGGCTTGCATTGACCAAACATGCATATTGACCCATTCCTTGCCTTATTTCCTGTTTTAATTGAGTGTCAAAGGTTACACGCTGCTATTAGAGTAAGACATGACTGGCAGCAGAGGTCAGGGACTCTCTGGAATTCTATTAGAGCCATAAAAACAAAACAGAATGATAATTTCACCTGCTCTAACCTCAATTTTTCCAGGATGGGACAGACATTGACCTTATTGTTTGTCTGCCATTGACTCTATAAACTTCAACTACCCTAATTCTGCTTACTAAACAATAAGAGTGCTTTGACAACAAGGCTGAAAAATAAAACAATGGAAAATACTCGGAGATGACTCAAAGGAGAGACATACGGAGGTGACAGAAAAGATAAAATAACATCTTCTTTATTCCTGGGTTACATCCCTCGTTTGGCTAGTTTACAACAATAACAGTTTCCACCAACAACCTTCACTTTTATCTTCTTTCGTAGAATATCTTATAACTTCCCTTATGTGAACAAGTACAAGCAATAAATCTAATAAATTGCTCATTCTCCCTAAAACCTGTTTGTGGAACTTGAAGAGTTTATCAATTTCTGTGAAAGTTTACTTCACCTTCCCCATGCTTTAAAGTTTTGGGCTGAAATGTAAATATTTAAAGGCATAATTGATATCTTTTCTCATTTCATTTTCAGAGAAGCCAAAAACAGCAGTATGTGTTAAGTCAGTTTCTTTTTAGAGTATTTGTAAGCTGTTTTCTTAACAATAATTTAATAAAATAAGTAAACATTAAAATCTGAACATAACTTTCTTTCAATTTCAGTCTTTAATAACAAATATTAGTAGTTGACTTTCCATAATTTAACAGAAAACAGTTTAAAGTTTAAATATAGATATTCAGTTACATCTTTTCATGAAAGGTAGTGACCATTGTTCAAAGGTCATCTGGAAAACTTATAAATCATGTCCTTGTCTTCAATTTAAGACAAGAAATCTTTTTATCTTAATCTGTTCATTGTTTCGAAGTTATGATTTGATGATTAATATTAAACTTCAAGTTATTGGAATAATAATAAGTTCTTATCTAACATAACTTCCAGTTCTCACCTTTTCATTACCAAGGCAGAAAGCAAAACAAACAAACAAAAAACACCTAAATTTCTGGTAGAAATGATTGATGTTGCTGGGAGCTCTGGCATACACCCATAATCCTAATAATTTGGGAAGATGAGGCACGAGGATTGTGAGTTCTCGGCCAGAGACAGCCCACACAATTTAGTGAAACCCGATCTTAGACTAAAAAATAAAAGAGACTGGGGGTGCAGTTCAGTGAAGAGTACCCTGGGTCAGTCCCTCAGTACTGAGAAAAAACAGAAGAGAAAGGAATGATTGATGTTTGTGTTAGATTGATAGATAATAGATGACTATTCATGAATTAATGAAATGCTATAGAATTCCTGCCTACAGCCATATCACTGTGGTGGCCAAGCCCATCAGATCTCAGAAGCTAAGCAGGGTGGGGCCTGGTTAGTACTTGGATGGGAGACAGCATAGGAGCACCAGGGGCTGTAGGCTTAAGAGAAGGACCTGACAACCCACTCCCCAAAAAAACAATCTGCCATTGAGAACCCTATGAATAGGAAAGCAGCACTGAAGATAGTGTTTGATCTCTTGTATGTAGGGTTTCTATGAGTTGAACACCGACTCCACAGCACCTAATAACTACATAGACTTCCTAGGTCACTTCTGAAAAAGTTAGGCATTTATTTCTGGAGATACTTTTTTAACTATAGAAGCATTAATATAGGAAAATTAATGATAATTGAATCCTTGATTTTTCCTAAACACCAAGTAAAATAAAGTGATTTGCACATATTTAATTTAAAAAGAAAGGCTAAATTAGCAGCAGATAAAAAGTAAAATTCTATTATTTTACAAATAGATTTAAAATTTATCATGAATGAATGACTTCTACTTTATTGAACTAAATTCACATGATGTCATAACAAAAATTGTTGTATCTTGTATTTATCTGACAAGAAGCCAATGTGAGGGTATCAAAAGTTCATTGTTGTTGTTAGGTGCCATCAAATCATGTCCAACTCATAGTGACACTCAGGGTTTCCAATGGCTGATTGTTTTGGGATTGCCTTGGGAGTGGATTGTCCCATCCTTCTCCCATTTTTTGTGGTGCTGGGAATTGAACTTGGAACCTCAGAGACTGCAGAGTAGTGCTCTACCAACTAAGCTAAATCCCAACCCCAAAAGTTCATTAGTGACTTTAAATTTCCCTAAACTCCAGTAGATTTGGCTAAATTTCTGATCCATCTGTTTAGCACTATCCTTAGGATAAAATCTAACCGACACACTGATTCTTCCATCACTTAATAATGGATTTGTTTTTTAGTAATCCTAAAATAATCAGCCATTGAAAACTCTATAAACAGCCGAGAAGCACTGACATAGGGTCAGGCATGGCACAGTGTTGGGGAGTGTTTCCTTCTATTGTATAGGGTCACTATGAGTCACACCAAATCCAAGGCACCTAACAAAAAAAATATGATGGCTTATTAAATCATTGATATTCCTGACCTGAATTTGCAGAATTTGCCCAAATTGAAGGATTGTTTTGCTATGAAAAGTTAGCTCAATTGCTTACTTGGCTGATTCTACCTTTATTTGGGGAATCCTTTCCCTTCTCCCAGGTCGGGGGGTTCCTATATCACTGATTTATGAGAAAAGTCTCAAATATTTTGTAACTATTTTCTCAAGGCTGAGGACATTTCCTGATAAGGTCTTATATCTCCATGATGGTATGACTGATTTCTCCAAAGAAAGTTAATATCTTCTTCAGTATAGAAGTCCCAGGGAAAGTATATTGCGTGACACATAATAAACTTAATAAATGAATTGATTTTTGCCATATTTGAAATTCATTTTGGTCTAGGTAAAGAGAGATTTACATATTTTACTCATAACAGTCCAGATATGTGTAATTATAGGGCATGATACATACTTTGAATAAATTGATCCCAAATATAAGCAGAAAAGGGAAGAGGATACGTTGTAATGCTGTTTTGATATAACTTCAAATGCACTCAATTTAAAAAAGTTTCTAAATTTAGTAAATTCTGTATTCCTTAAGAGAACTGGAAGGTGTCTTATCAATGTGCACTCTCTAAAGGCAAATATGAGCAAGCCGTAACAAAATCCACACTCAATGAACTTTTAGTAATTAACTGACCATTTCTCCATGTACATGTTACAACATGTCTCACAATAACCTTGGTGTTTGAACCTACAGATTTAGAGAGGCATGAATTACTTACCATCTACAGTGCTTCATCAGTAACAAGCTAGCCATAAGGAAGGTGAATAAAAGGTTGACATGATCTTGGTTTTAGGAATATGTGGAGCAACAATGAGTCTTAAAAGAGGACAATCCTGTTTCGTTCCCAGTGATGTCTGTATCCATGGAAACTCCCTTTTAATATCATCCACATCACACTGGAGAAACAGGTACATTACCTTTTGAAAGTGAGTGAATTAAAAGAATCCAGCCCTTTGCTAAGAAGGTCAGCTCTTGAAAGCCTTCAAGAGCTTTGGTAGCTGAGAAAGCTGGAGGGCTGTAAATCCTTCGTCTTGTTTCTAAGAAGGTTGGCTCCTGAGAATCACATCAGTGCTCTCTAACACAGAGAGTGGAATGTGAATCCTTTGTTCCCTCCCTATGATGTTGCATTCTTGTACCCGTTTCCTTAGCTAAGAGAACACGCAGGAGAGGCCTATTACGTGAACCTAGAGATTAATTATGAATACACACAAACTGAGAAAGACAGGTGAAAAGATGTACAGTGTGTGAAGAAAGAATTATTTGTAAGAATACCAGATGGCAAATATCATTACACTGGAAATATATGCACTAAAATAATATTCACATGGTAACATTGTAAAACATTTTGTAATCTCAGCAATTTTTAACTATCATAAATATCTGTTGAGGGAAATTCCTTCTGCACTGGATTATTCAACACACTCATTGGAAGCAAATGAAAAAATACTAAAGGTCATTGTGTCTTTAAATCAAACCTGTAATATATCAGAACCATCCCACTTTTAAAATATGGTAAGAAAAACATTTTAAATAACTGGATAATGAATTATTATTGTTCATCAAAAATAAATATATTTTGAGTACACATATAAAGCAATGCACCAACTTTTTCTATTTGCACAATTAGAAACAACACAAATATATTAATTATGTGATAAATTGTTATATTTAGGGGATCATGAATATCTTTAAATTTTATGATACTTGTGAAAACTGAGGCACTAATTTCTGTACATATTATATTTTAAAAAATCCATATGGCCGTGATAAACTGTAATATTATCATTAGATTATTGAAAAAAAGTTATTGAGTGAATAATAAGGTTAGTATTAATAATAATAATAGTAACATTTTTTGACTTTTTGGTTCATTTATTAACATACTGAGTGTGATGCACTTTTATAAGCATCTTATATTCATTTATTATGTCATAATCTTCAATATAATCTTATGAGTTGAGTACTACTATAGATTCCACTACAGAGGAGAAAGTTTGAGTAATTTGTGCAAGGGCAAACAATATAAATGACGGAGGTGAGATATGAACACTTGTTACCATTAAGAACTTTATGCAGAGAGTAAAACCAATGTTTTAGACATCAAAATAACGATAATCATTCTATTTTTCATTTGTCTATATGTTACAAAGAAATATTCGATCTCTGAGTTGTTTTGTTCTTGATAGCACTCCTAAAAGTGAAGGTAGTACATTATGTAGATGAAAAGACTGATGATTAGGGATATAAAATGATTTTTCCAATGTCACATGTTTAGTAAGTGGCAAGGTGTAGTACCAGTGACCAAGAGCTTCTAACATTGCTTCCATTGTAATGACTTCTTCTGTTCTTTTTGTAAATATATACAGTATTTTAAAAAGTTTCCTAGCAACCCAAATAATGATAGAATGGCAAAATAATAAGTACAAGTATTAATCACCAACTCAGTTTCTCAGAGACTTTCCACCCTCCAGAGTCACTGCCAACAGCACAAGCATGTTCTATGAGAATCAGAATCTTGTGGCCATCTTCATTCCTCAAAACCAGCTAGTAAGTTGTGATCGTTCCTTATTTTAATTTCTAATTTAAATCAGTTGTTTTTCTTTCACTTTCTGCTATTTTGAAGAAAATACTTATTTGTATTTCTTGTGGCTGGATAACTTCAAAAGCCTTCTGCTGGCTCTTTCACTGGCTGTCTTTATTTTTACTGAGTCTTCTTATTTCAACCAAACTTCAATGTTATGATTAATCTCTCACTCAGGACAATTAATATATCCTGAACTTTCTTGCTGGTTAATTGTCAACAGCGGGGATATAAAGAAGATAGCATTATCTGGGAACTAGCCAATTTAGGACTTGAGCCTTCATTCTGTACTTACCAGCTCTGTGACATTGAGCAAGAAAAAATTTAAGCTCTTTATGCATTAGTATGGTCCTCTTGATAAAGGGGTTGACAATGGTACTCACTCATAGATTGTTAGAATGTCTTAATAAATTGTAACATAAAGTGATAAGGTGAATGTCCAGCATACTTGCTCAATTTATATTACCTATTAATACCAGTAGATCTACCTGTTTTGTTTATAAAGAAATGTGTGGTTAAATGCATTTTCCAGTCTGCCAATCTTAGGTTTGACGGCCTCTTTCAGCACCTGTATGATTGTGAAAAATTTACTGGATCTTTCTAAGTCCCAGAGTCTTTGTCTGTAAACTAGATTTCAATAACAATTTTCTTATGAAAACTAAATGAGATATTAAATATATACTATTTAGATTGGATGTGGCTTATAATAAACATAGCAGTTGTTAGCTATTTTATTATTTTTATTGAAACTGTTTTGGAAGCATTTTTATATGAAACAACCATATAAATTCCATTATGAAATTGTTACCCCATGTGTCTGTCAGTTTGTCATGCTGTGGTGGCTTGGGTGTTGCTGGGATGCTAAAAGTTGAGCCACTAGTATTTCAGATACCAGCAGGGCCACCCATGGGGAACAGGTTTCAAATGAACTTCCAGACTAAGATAGATTAGGGAGAAGGACAAGGCAGTCCACTCCCAAAACAGCCATTGAAAACCATGGGAATATCAGGGAAGCACTGTCAAATACAATGCCAGAAAATGAGTCCCCAAGGTTGGGAAGCATTCAAGAAATGACTGAGGAAGAGTTGCCTCCTCAAAGTAGAGTTGACTTTAATAACACAAATGGAGTTAAACCTCTGGGACTTCCTTTTGCTGATAGGGCATGAATCAAAATGAGAAGAAATATAGTGCCCATAACATAGGGTTCAAACATAAAAAGATTGTTTGCATGGCACAGTGTTGGGTAGTGTTTTGTTCTGTTGTATATAGAGTCACTGTGAGTCAGATTTGACTCATTGGCACCCAACAACAACATGAAATCATTATCAAGAAAAAATTTTCAGCATATCACAGTATCTTATCCATCCAAATCCATCAGATTTTTTCCACAAAATGCCATACCAAGACTTTCTTTCTTTCTTTCTTTCTTTCTTTCTTTCTTTCTTTCTTTCTTCCTTTCTTCCTTTCTTCCTTTCTTTCTTATTTCTTTATCTTTTGTGTTGAACCCAGGTTCTCACATATGCTAGGAAAGTGCTACACCATTGAGCTATACTCCCAGATGCTTGGCCCTGTGCTTTTAATTTTATTTTGTTATTTTTAAAAAGGCTTTCACTAAGTTGTGCAGACTGCTTTTCACCTCAAGCCTGGTCTCAGGCTCCTGAATTCCTGGGATTACAGGCATGCATCAAGATCTGGGAGCCACAGCACCTGGCTCTTCTCCTATTTTTAAAATTAATCTTACAGACATAACTAGTTTTGTAAATAATATTTCCTTCTTTAATTTGCTTGCTATAAATCAAACAAATAAGAAGCCAAACAAATTTGGAATCTGAGTTGAGCAAATGAACAAAATCTTGTAATACATATTTATTTTCTAAACTTACTATTGGCTCATTGATATCGTCCCATCTTTCTGCCTTAATATTCTTTTGCTCAAACCTATTTTTGTTTATTTGATGGTTTTGTTGGTTGGATTTTAGAAAGAGAGTCTTGCTGTGTACCTCAGGCTGGCCTGGAACTTACTATGTAGACCATGTTGTTGTTTTTAGGTACCTTCAAGTCATGGCTGACTCATAGCAACCCTGACAGGGTTTTCAATGACTGATTGTTTCAGGATTGCCTTGGGAGTGGATTGCCACATGCTTCCTCCATTGTTGAGAATTGAACCTGGGACATCAGAGACTGCAGAGTGGCACTCTACCAACTGAGCTAAATCCCAGACCCATATAGACCATGCTGGCCTTGAACTTGAGTTGAACCTCCTGTCTCGGCCTCTCAAGTGCTGCGATTCAAAGCATGCACCACCATGGATAGCTTAAACCTATTTGCATAATGATAAATTGGGAATATGAATTGGGGATACGGATTTTACTTCTGTTTGTGCCCTTAAATTACCATTAGACCAAATACAATTTCACTTGCAAATGGGTTGGATTTTAAAAGTTCTTCAATGATTTAAAATACATTTTTCCACATATTCAATTAGAAATTATATGTTTCCAAATATGGAAAAGTATCCTATGCTGATTTCTGTACTCATCCTTTGGAAAGTCAATAAAAATCATGTGGCACATACTATACAAATGTGATATATGATACATTTGCAAAGAAAATATTGGAGACCAATATGGACATCATCATTTTCATGAAGTGAAAAAATGTGCCATGTGCAGGCCATTTCATTGGCTTTCTCACTCATGATTCTCACCATTAACTGTTAGAAAAATCCCCATTTTTTTTTTCTTAGAATGGCTCATAATGGTCATGTTCCAAGTTCTGGAAAGCCACTGTGAACAACAAAATTTTGTTAAATGAATTTGATAGAAATGAGAAATCATATCAAGACATCATCTGTCTTCTTTATTTTGGATGCAAAAAAAAAAAAACATGTATATTGAAAAGTCAGAGTAAAGCCTGCTTTCTATTTTTAGATGAGAATTCTGACTCACTCTGTTTATTTAAAGACAAAATTTAACTTTTTTTGTAATTAATTTGATTAGTTATTCCCCTCATTTTTGAGATGACACTCAACAACCTGTTTTGTTTAACTTCAATCAGACCTAGGAACAAAATATTGCCATTTATTGTTACTCTTTCTACCATTGCAATCTGGTTTGTCTTTTATTAAAAGTCAAATATTTTCATTCACTGTAATGAGAACTATTACTGCTGATAGTTTCCTTTTTTGATCTTTATCATTAAATGAAAACTTAAATTTCCTTATTCTATAGAAAAAAATTTTAAGTATCTACCTGGTTACTGCACCATTGCTTTTTATTTAATAGAATGGATAAATTTTAGCAAGGTTAGCTGAAGTATTTCCCAGTAATTCTCCTTATAAATCAGAAACTTATTCCCATCCTGGGATAGAAATGTACCAAATTCGAATCAGTTGTAATCAGCAAATATTTATTGCACATTTAACTTACCTAATACACTGTGTGGAACACTGCATGGTATACACATAAGAAAAAGATATGGGCTTTGCTCTCAACTATTTAATAATTACCCTAAAAGGAATACTTAGTATGCAAATAAGTCTAATACAGAAGGAGTAGGAAGGTCTTAAAAGACACATAAACAATGTTTTATGGGAATTTAGATTAAAAGTAATATAATGCTCTATCCCAGAAAAAAAAGAAAAGAATGGTCTGTGGCTTTTTTGATTGCTATATGGAGAAAATAATCCAGGTAGTGTAAAACTGCTGAGTGAAGACAAGGATGTAGGAATGTGTGTCTCTTTTAGAAGTAAGTTCTTTTTGGAGAAACATGGGATATGTTGGGATATTTGTAGAGGGGTACTAGGACATAAAGATTTACACATAGTCACAGTCCTCAATGATGAGTTAACGTAATTGTATCTGATTAAATTAGTATTTGGAAACAAGTGAAGGCTTTTGAGAAAAAAAGTGAAATACCTGGAGCTATTGCAACTATACAGAATGTTCCACATAAGTGGTCACTCAAATAGGGTTTTATTATTACATCCTTCTAATTTTCTCTTCTTTGGCATGGGTAAAGCTCTGGAGTTCCTTTCTGACATCCTTTATAAGTAAAGTTTTCCCATAGTATACCAGGAGGATTGGTTCCAGGATCCCCAAAGAAGTGAAAATCCCAGCAGATGCTCAAGTGCCTTGTAGATAATGGCATAGTATTTGCAAAATGGCACAGTACTTGCATGTAACCTACACACATCTTCATGTATACTTAAAATTATCTGCATATTACTTATATACCTAATGCAATACAAATGCTATTTAAATAGTTGTTCTTTATTGTTTATGGAGTAATGACAAGAAAAAAAGTCTGTACATGTTTAATACCAACACTTTTTCTGAATAATTTTGATCTGTGGTTGCTGAAATCTTTGGTTGTAGAATCCACAGATACAGAGGACTGACTGTAGTTATTAAGAAATGGCAGCAGAAGGGTTTCCCTGAATGTTGATAAAGGAACAAAAACATAGCATAATATAACTTGTTCTTGGGGGTGATACAGTGAAGCAAATTAAAATGCCATAATAAATGCATTTTTGATCTCCAAGACACATTATTAAGTTTAAAAAGCATGACATAGGATAATGCACATACTTTTCTTCATGTATGTAAAAATAACTCATCTCTCCCCCAAATGAAAACCTACAAGCTTTAGCTTATATAAGTAAACAAAATTTGGGAAAGATTCCACAGAGGATGTTCTAAGTTGTTATATTTTAGGAGAAGGATGCTGGGGTTTTCAGGTAGGAGACAATAATGGGCACAGAGTAGGAAGCAGCTCTTTGGCAAAATGCACAGTATTTTGACATTCAAAAGAACTGAAGATAATTTTTTAATGTAAAGAGTAGATAAGTCTTTTTAATGTAAAAAGTATACCTCATCTAGGTAGGTTTAAGTGGGCTATACAATTTTTTCCTATTGTAAAGCTTGAATCCAATTAATTTACAGTACTAAAAGACTAGGTTTTATTTTTTTTTCCTTTCTGTTTTTTTAGGCTGAAATAAAAGCCATGGCTTTTCAAGTTAATCCTGTTCCTGGAACTTTCAAGTATCTAACTCTGGGTTAGAAGAAAAGAATTTGTTAATAATAACCAAGCCAGAAAGTCTCTGAAGTCAGTGATGACTATAGTCCAAGATTTCCTTTCTGAATCCCAGAAGTCAATCCTAGCATCAGTGTGGGGAGTATCATGGGACATGAGAATAATTATTGAAGTAATCAGGTTAAGAACATGGATCTTTCCCACAAGCCTGCCCTGCCCTCTGCTGATGTTCTTTCTTCCACAGATAATCCTTGTATTCTTATCAGCTAGCTTCTCCTGAGCCTTTGTTTATAAGGTAATAGGGGAAGAAGATGAGAAGGTATCTAATCCATACCCTGGAACAGTGATTATAATATGCCTTCTGCGGCTTTTCTCATACACTGAGTTTCACCCAAAAGAAGTCTGGAATTTTCCTTTGTAACAAGAATAAGTATTGTAGTAGAATTTGGGGGAAGTGTAAGATCTACCTTCTTTCTTTTCTCTCTTCTCTTCCTTTCCTTCCTGCTTTCTTTCCTCTCTCCCTCCCTTCTTTCTTTCCTTCCTTCCATTAACATGTTCAGGACTTACACTTCTGACCATGCAATAACAGGGATTGGAATTGGATATACTCTCCCTACAGAAATAGCCAAAACCAAACAGTCTAGATGTGTGAAACAATAGTTTTCAAGAAACTGGACACCAGACAGTGAAGGACAGTGTTCCCTACAAGATACCCAGCCACTAAGGTGAGCTCTGTGATTTCCTGGGCTTGGCTTCTTGAGTAAGTGTCTCACCTGCTACATAGGGAAGGGAGTCCATGTGAAGCCTGAGAGACCCCCCACCCCTGAATTGAGGAGAGAGAGCTGATTGCTGCAGGAGACTAAGGTTTTAGGATTTGGAGGATAGAAAACTGTAGCAAAGAAAGCTGTATAAGAAGAGAATCTACGGTACTTGCCTGAATCCTTGGCAGTGACTGTCTGTAGATCTATAGTCCTGACTAGTGCATGTTTGCAAGGAAACTATATGAGGCCAGGGTAGAAACACCCCAAATAAGTGGAAGGACCATTTTCCAGAGCTCACACAGGCTAGGAGTAGGCCCATTCTTGCCATCCACATGGATGACTTCATTGTTCACTGGGCTTTGGGAAAGTCATCAGAAATGGCTTGCCGTAATAGAAAAGAATAATTAATTTTGGTGATGGCTAAAGAATTTTAACAGTAAGACTCAAAAGAATCAAACTATTTTCAAGATATTTCACTGAGCTCCAGAACAAAAGCACAAGAAGATTTACAATAATACAAAATGTCCAACACCTAAAAAACAAAAATTTGTATTAAAAATAACCAATCATTTCTTAGATATTTAGATAATAATTTTAAAATCATATATTTATCACACAGTTACCATTTCTTTACCATGTAGTGTTATTTTAACTTTTTTTCAGTACTGCAAACAAACAAAAAAACACATGGCCAAGCAACAGCCCTAATAAATTACACATTGATCCAAAAATATAACAAAAACAAACATTTGTGATATTGTAAAATCACCCCACGTCTGTCAGTTTGTCATGCTGTTGTGGGGGTTGTGTGTTGTCAGGGTGCTGAAAGCTATGCCACTAGTATTTCAGATACCAGTGGGGACACCCATGGTGGTTTCAGCTAGGCATTCAGAGTAAAACAGACTAGGAAGAAGGATGTGGCAGCCACAATCAAAACAGTTAGCAATTGCAAACTTAATGAATAGCAAGAAGCACTGTCAAATATATTGCTGGAAAATGAATGCCCCAGGCTGGAAGGCATTCAAGAAATATCTGGGGAAAGGCTGCTTCCTTAAAGCAGAACTGACCTTAATGACTAGGATGGAGTAAAGCTCCAAGACCTCCTTATACTTATGTGGCACTATGGGCTGAAATATAAAAAGATTGTTTGCATGGCACAGTGTTGAGCAGTGTTTCTTTTGTTGTGGATAGTTTTGCCATGAGTCTGATCCAACTCAATGTACATAACAACAAGCTGTTTGCAGTGTATGGTAATCTCTCATTAACTCCTTTCCACAATTTCCATGGTAGTTACTAATATAATTTTCCTTTTGCAGGCCATAAGAACAAAGCATCTAGGAGTTTCTTAAATAACATAGTAAAAGTGTGGAGTATGGACTCCAAAATCCTTGCTCTTAATCATTACCTTATTTCACCTTTCCAGTGTACCTAATACAACAGAAAAGGCCAAATAATGTAAGCTATAGGAATTACAGCATAGTTTTGTCATGGAGAGATGAAGGTATAATTTGTTTCAATTGACAGCAAAATGCATATTGATATTTATAACATTACGTAGTACTTTAACACAGTTCATTTTAATGGCAGATTCAAATCAAGCCTACCAATTTAATTATTCTCTTTTTTAAAATACAGTGTATAATTTATCTCTGCAATAGCATCTAACACCCAGTCTGTGTTCACTTTTTCTGGATTGTCTTGAATATATGTATTCATACATTTTTCAAATTATAATCAACAAATAAACACATTTTTGATGCCTTTTAATATCTTTTAATGATCATAACAGTCATTTTTTCTGTAGCTGTAGCCCTGTGGTGTTGGATCCCATCAGATCTCTGAAGCCAGGCAGGGTTGGGCCTGGTTAGTGCTTGGATGGGAGACCACCTGGGAACAGTAGATACTGTAGCCTTAGGAGAAGGACCTGGCATCCATTCCCAAATATCAATCTGTCATTGGAAACCCTATGAATAGCAGAGAAGTAATGACAATGTTTGTCCTGTTGTACACAGAGTCCCTGTGAGTGGGACATTGACTCAACGGCACCTAACAACAACAAGGACAACAGTCATTTTTATGATATTTATGGTACTTTATGGCTTTGGGGGGTGGCTGGGATTTAGCTCAGTTGGTAGAATGGGGTTCTACATCCCTGAAGTCCTGTGTTCAATTTCCAGCATGACAAAAATGGGAGGAAGATGTGGCAGTCTACTCCCAAGGCAATCCTGAAACAATCAGCCATTGAAAACTCTGCAAGGGTCACTATGAGTGGGACACAACTCGACGGTACCTAACAACAACAACATGACTTTTTTTTTTTTCAGTACAGGGGAATTGAAACCAGGGTGTTCTACCACTGAGCTGTACTTCCAGTCCCCTTATTTTTATTTTTACTTTGAAATAGGGTCTTGCTAAGTTGTGCAGGTTGCCTCTGGCTTCAAACTCACAATCCTTCTGCCTCAGGCTCCTGCGTCTCTGGGATTTCAGGTATGCATGACAGAGCCTGGTATTATTTATCATTTTTATTTATTTATTATTTTATTATTTTATTATTTGTTTGTTTGTTTATTTGTTTGTTTATTTTGAGGTACTGGGTGTTGGACCCAGAACCTCGCACTTGCATGTTCTGCAAGTGCTGGACCACTGAGCTGCACCCCCAGCCCATTTTTTACTTTTTGAGACAGTGTCTCGCTAAGTTACGCAGACTGCCTCTGGTCGCAAACTTGAGATCCTCCTGCCTCTGCCTCCTGAGCCACTGGGATTACAGGTGTGAGCCACCACGCCTGGATCTATGTATTTACTTTTGAGAAAAGGTACAATAGGCTATTACCCCTTTAGAATCTCCTCAACATTTTTAAAATTAGATAACACCATTAATAGATGCTATAGGAATGATGGGCAAATACTGTGTCTATAACTTATTTTAGGACTTAGAACCTATCTTAGGACTCAGCTAAGAGTTTTGCTTTTAATAAGAGCTCAATTCTATTTATTTGTTTATTTATTTATTTACTTACTTACTTACAGTGGACCTGGGGATTAAGCCTAGGACCTTGAATATGCTAGGCAAGTGTGATACCACCAATCTGCATCCCAGCCCTGGATGCAATTCTTGAAGTGAATTGAATTGGGGATTAACTCATTGAAAACTTGTCCTTCTGATTAAAAGATAAATACTTCTTTCTGTCACTTGCTAAAGATGGAGCCATGGTCCCTTGTGCCCTTGTGCAAAGAGTTTTTCCTGAACCTGTTGTCAATTCAGTGCTGGCCTTCTGAGGAGATCTGAGAGTTTCCTGTGTTTCAGAGAAGATGGGCATGTGCATATATATATACATACAATACACAGAAGCAAAAACAAACGAAATGCTGAACCACTACAGATTACATTTTTACTTCTCTAAAGTTCATAACTAATTGACTCTGTGCATCTGTTAGAGAGTATTTAATTTCCTTTTAATTTATTTTTCCCTTGTTCAGCACTTTTCAATTTCGGCACATGTGATAGCAAATGTTGCTATTGACTGAATGAGCAACTAAAAATTAGATGTGTCTGTGATACATAAACCAGTTTCTTTTGTCCCAAAGGAAAATTAAAGCGTTAATGTTTCTCAGCCAGTTGGTAGAGACCATTATTTAAATTCAAATGAAAGAAAACAAGTTTGCTATATACTGAGAATAATTCAAATAAGATATTGGAGATCTTCTAGTGCCACTTCAGTGAGTGTTTTTAGAGAGTAAAGATGTAGTTAATGTGGTAACCTAGATTTTTCCAATAATAAAGCATATCAGTTTTGTCTGGAGACTGACTTGCTAATTACTCAGGCCCTAAATAATGCAAGCCATGTTCTCCTTTATTAGCTAATATCTTTTGGAGGTTGGGAAGATGGTTATAAAGGCCAATTAAAGATACAGTTTTCTGGCATGCTGGAACAGTTCATAATCTGCACAATATGAAATGTCATGTGGAAAAGTCATTATCAGAATATCCTCTCCTAGTTTATATTAGTTTTTTAAACTTTTTTTCTCCTCTTTGTATCACATCCAACACAAAGCCTTTGATGCTGTTGTTATAACTCCTGTTCAATAACAACACATTCTAATTCCATAAAATTCCTGATACCACATTAACCTTGCATCAGATAAACAAGCACATTGGAAACTGTGGCTAATACAGCTGAATATGAATATAATGCCCTGTATTTGAATAGAAATAGAAGAAAGCAAGTAAAGAAGCTGCATAAGTTATAGATAACCTTGTATGAAAATGCTATTCTTTTAATACTTCTGTTTCTTTAATGAGTATTTGTTGGACCTAAATCTGTTGTTTTATGTACAGAGAAATGCTATGCGTTAAAAAATCTTGCTTTCTTAAATTGCTTTGTTTATTTACTACTTTTTTGTTATTCAATATATGGAAAGATATTTTTCCAATTTAGTAGATAAGAGTAAATCACAATATTTCTATTATGACTCAAAGACCATGGCAGTGATTTAGAAGACTATATTGAATTCCCTTATATGTTTTCTAAAGTAGTTTTTTGTCCATGTAATTTTAAAAAGTTACTGTGAATATGTTTAGTATTTATGGTAGGCTGAATAATGTCTCTACAAATATGACCATGTTCTAACTCCTGGAAGCTGTGAATGTTACTTTATGTTGCAAAAAGAATTCTGTATGTGTGATAAAATTGAGAATTTTGAGATGAGAAGATTGTCCTCCATTATGCAGGTATCCCTTATGGACCTAATAAGAAGAAGGCAAGGAGTGTCAGAGCCAGAAGGGAAGGGGATGTAATGGCAGAGATTGAAGTGATGTGCACTGAAGATGGAGGATCAGGCAAGAAGTGCAAGTAGCCATTCAAAGATAAGTAAAGAAGAAATGGTTTTTCCCTCAAAGACTCATGAAGGAACTCACCCTGCTAACACTCTGACTTTAGCTCCATTGAAGTGATTTGGGGTTTCTGACTTCCAAAATTGTAAAAGAATTTACTTATGTTGATTTAATCCACTAAATTAGTGGTATGGAGCTGAGGTTTGGCTCAGTTGGTAGAGTGCTACTCTGTGCTCCCTGAGGCCCTAGGCTCAATCCCCAAGCCACAAGAATGGGAAAAGGACATGGCAACCCATGTCTGGAGAAATCCTGAAAAACTTAGCTATTGGAAACCCTATGAGGGTCCCTATGAATTGGATTCAACTACATGGCTACTAACAACAAGAACAACAACAACAACAACAACAACAACAACAAATTAGTGGCAAGTTTTACAGCAGCAATGTTTTTGTTGTTAGGTGCCATTGAGTTGGGTTTGACTCATAGTGACTCTATGTACAACAGAATGAAATACTCCAGGACACTGTTTCATACACATGAACATTTTATGTTTGAGCTCATTGTTGCAGCTACTGTTTCTTCTCATTTTGAATCTCTTCTCCTTTTGAGCAAAAGGAAGTAATATAATGCATTTCAAAACTTGTGATAAAATCTCTGAAGCATATAAGCCTTTTAGGAGTTGTCATAGTTATACCATAAGCAGAGCAAGTTTTCTTTTTTCTTTTCTTTTTCTTTTTTTTTTTTTTTGAGTTAAATGTATCTGTTTTAGAATCAAGTGCTACCACTTATTATACCTGTAGTCCAAGGGACATTATTAGAGGTCTCTGAGTTTAATTTTTTATGTAGCTACAAAATAGGAATAATAATAACATCTATTACTTAATTAAAATGATAAAATGAGAAAATAAATGGAAAACACTTATTGTAGTGACTGGGTACATGGTAAGAAATTCAAATCCTTTTTTGATATTATATTTTAAGCATATATTCATTTCTGTTGATCTCATTCAATGTAAGTACTGTTGCAGAAAAATCAGTAAGAAACCAGTTGATAAGAATTTACTCCTTCTATCACTAATGGATAAGTAAGTAGGGTAGTAAAAAAAATAACATGACGCCAGGAACCAGGAAGCCATAAGAATTAGAGGGATAGATTAAGCTAGCATGAGACACTGGCTTCAGAAAAAGAATTAATATTTATTAAATATGGTCTCAATGGGCTCTGCACATGGTTAATCATCACAGTGGTTCTATAGGGAAGATAACATTATCTCCCAGTTTATAAATGAGACAAATTGGGCAACAGAAAATTAAATTAGTGTCAAAGAGTCACAAATTTGTAAATGGTAATTGAAATTTTTGACTCAAATCTGACTAATTTTATAGCCTGTACACTTCAACATACTGTTATTAGAGAAACTCTGGCACTGTTAAATGGGCTAAATCCATTGTTCAGGGCAGGAATCTATTCCAGCCTGGCAACTTGCCATGCTTAGTCCTAGGATATTTGTCTGTGACATCCAAGGACACAGGATTTATGTGTCTTATCATTGTATATATGACAAACAGCTCCATGCTTGCTAGGTATTTAATTAAGTATAATCAGGTAAAAGAATGAAGACACAGCTTTCAATAGAGACACTTATTTGTTAAAATGTTAAAATATTTATCTAGCAACTCTCTTGATGAATCAAGCTAGGCCTCCCTAAAATAACTTTTTAAATTAACCAATATTTTATTTATTGGGAATATCAGCAAAAAGGTTTGATTATATTCTTTGCTAGAATAATGCATGTGGTAAGTATGATACATTCAAGTAGAAGAATAAGTTTATCTCACTCAGTGATGCTGGAATTTATCTGTCAAAAAACATGGATGGTTTGAAGAAAATGGATTTTGAAATTAGTCAGGGGCTCTATGATAAAGGATTCCTTCAGTCTTCCATTATTTCCTATCCATTGACTATTGCATACTTTCCCAGTATTTGATTCTGTGCTGGTCCAGGTGGTTTTTTGACTTTCCTATGACCTTGTTAGTTATGTGCAAAGCAAGTTGACAATAATTGTTTCATAGAATTGAAAGTGCTTTGTTTTTGTTATCTACTTATTTTATCCTTTTGTAGAAAAAAGACACAAAAAAAGTGACAAACTTTACATCTCATTAGAATTTGCCTATTTAAAATCCTAGTGGTTTATTAGTCCTGAACCTAACATCTGCTAGAGATTTGTATGACTCTACCGATAGTTATATTATTTTTCTTGTGTTTGATTTAATTGATAATAACTTCCATGATGTTTTTCTGTCCCATTAAAAAAATCAGAGCATCTTCCCTCAGGCTCATAGGTGAACAATGAAGCCATAAAAATTTTCTATTTCTTTCTGGTATAATAAAGCTATTTCCCCCCAGTCTCCTAAAAAAGTGACTTTAGGGTAAACTTTGACATTTGCTTCTGTCCTTAACTGTGTTATTCGCTGTCATTAGTCTTATAACTTTCTTGAAAGAGTATCTTGAATTCTAACTCCTGCTATGTTTCTGAGTTTTTCTCTGCTAATAAAGAAAGTGCTAGGTATATGTATTTGCTGAGGTTTTATATATATTAAGAGTTCTTCTGGGGAAGTATGTGTGAATTAAAATATTTAAGATTAACACCCTAATAGTGGAGGTATTACTATTATTTTTGCTTTATCCATGAGAAAACTAAAGCATCAGAAAGTTTAGCTTTCCCTTATAGTTGGAAAGCATCACAGTCATTTTCTGGTTGTTTTTCTTTATGTTTCTGTTCTTCTTTCTTTTCTTTTCTTTTTGCTTTTTGTTCCATTTCTTGTCTTTTCTTTCTTTTCTCCACCTCCTCCTACTTATCATAATAATAATTATTCCTTTCTCCTCTTCCTCCTCCTCCTTCTTCTTTCTTTCTTCTTTCTTCTTTCTCCTGCTTCTTCTGACTTCCCCCATCCAAGCTATATCAAATGCATTGTCAGAAATTTCTTTCTAAAACATGTCATTGATATCACGCACACTCATCATGCAGAATCACTGATACCTACCCAATGCCACAGCACCAATTTCTGTCATTATTCTATCTTGAAGGTTCAACGTAGTCACTTCATTTTGCACCATCAACTCTGCCCTCTTCAGTGTCCTCGCCCTCCTTATGTCTCTCTCATTCTCAGAAATAAAATTTTATGGTCGTTTACAGAATCTTTGTAGTCTGAGTTATAACAGAATTATGAAGTTTTTGATCTTGGAAAGATACTGATTCAGATATCTACACATATTATGTAACAATCCTAATTGAATCTAATGTAACATCTCTAAATAAGCATATTAACATTTATAGCTACATATGTAAATATAATAATTGGTATACATGAAGGCCATTAAAATCTTTTCAGTAATTTAGGTCATAATTTATCAACAAATGAGTTATAAAATGTTTCCAGTTTCAGAACTTTGTGGATTTCACATCTAAATTTTAAGAATTATACAATTATACCTTGTTTATTGGGCTGTGGTTTAGCTCAGTTGGTAGAGTGCTGATCTCCATTCTCTGAGGCCCTGGGTTTGAGTCACAGCAGTGCAAAAATGGGAGAAGAACATGGCACCCCATTCCCAAAGCAAACTGAAAACAATCAGCCATTGAAAACTTTATGGATAGCACAGAAGCACTGGCATAATGCCTGGCATGGCACATTGTTGGGGAGTGTTTCCTTCTATTGTACATAGGGTCTGTGGGCAAGACCTGATGCAACAGTACCAAACAATAACAACTATGTTTATTATCTCAAAGTCATCTTATTATCCAAAATATTGGCAGTATTCCCATACTCACATACATATTATTCTTGCTTCAATACACATCTTACGCCACATTCTGTAACCTACATGAATCATATGTGGAAATACAACCCAATGCATTTCTTTTTTACGTGCTTAAAAACTGATTTACACACTTAGAAACTAGATGTGTCTTTAAATATTGAACACATATTCATTTTTCCAAACTAAACTCTAAGCAGATAGGGACTAGGATTATGCCATTACTTTGTATCACAAGATGGATTCACATTAAAGTTTAAATTACTATGAAAACATTTTTTAAATGCTCCATAAAATTACTGGATTGACTATGTTTAAAAAGGTGAATGTAGTTTATGTGGGAATATTGATAAAGATGTGAAAGTTGCTTAAATGATTATTATTTCTTTACTAATAATGTCCTGGAACTTTTCTTATTTTGTTGGTTATAAGCAAAATACTAAATTAATCATTGGCACATTATGGATGGTTACTGCACTGTAAACAATGATCCTTGGTTTTGAAAATGGGTAAAAACAGTTTGACTATTGCTAAACAGAGTAGCCTTTCTGAGCCTACATTTCCCTATCTGAAGAAAAGATAGCTAATAATAACCATTGCAAGAGTTTTTTCTTGTAGACATGTAATTAGTAAATTATAATGGGGTACAGAGTAATATAGCATTGGTTTATGCATCCTTTACATTGCTTCTGGCAACACTTTCATCAACCAACCAAGTTTGTAGAGCCTTATAGTATGTTTGGGCTGGGATTTAGCTCAGTTAGTAGAGCACTGCCCTGCAGTCTCTGAGGTCCCGAGTTCAATTCCCCGCACCGCAAAAATGGGAGAAGTACCTGGCAATCCACTCCCAAGGCAATCCTAAAACAGTCAGCCATTGAAAACCCTATGAGGGTCTCTATGAGTTGGATACTGACTCGATGGCACCTAACAACATAGTATGTTTAAAACTCTGATAGCTATTTGGATTATTATTTTTGCTGTTGTTAGGTGCTGCTGAGTTGTGTCTAACTCATAACAACCCTCATAGGGTCTTCAGTGGCTGATTGCTTCAGGATTGCCTCAGGAGTGGATTGCCACATCCTTCTCCCATTTTTGCAGTGCTGGGAATTGAATCTGGAACCTCAGAGACTGCAGAGCAGCACTCTACCAACTGAGCTAAATCCCAGCCCCATTTGGGTTATATTCCCCTATTTTCCCAATATACTCATGAAGTTGTGCTGTTTACATTGAGCTTGACCTCTCCCCTTTCAACCCTCCTCATTTACCTTCCTCTCCATCCTATCTTCTCAAATCTTCACTTCCATCCTTGTAGACACATATTAAATGCTTGTCCCTCTCCTAAACTCTCTTGTTTGTCAAAGAAAAGAGGAAAGAGTCCAAGGTCTCAGTATTTCTACCTTCCAACCTCACCCTGTAACCTTACAGAAGCTATTTAGTTCTCTTTATAGTTACTAATTCATCTCAAAAGAAGGAAAGAACTATTTTACCTAATATAAATTAGGAAGGTAAATCTCTCAAGGTCATTCAAGAACTGATATTGATAAATGTATGGATTCCTTACTGATTAGTGTGTGGTGTATATGTTATTTTATCACAGTTTATTGGAAACGGCCTGGATTTGGATTTCAAGAGAATTCATATTACCAACAGTGAATTTTTCCTAAAGTGTTTTCATCTTCAACATAATAAAATAATAATACTTTCA
This sequence comes from Pedetes capensis, assembly GCA_007922755.1. NCBI lineage: Eukaryota > Metazoa > Chordata > Mammalia > Rodentia > Pedetidae > Pedetes > Pedetes capensis. The sequence goes on along the minus strand of VMDO01005934.1, from coordinate 48,544 downwards.
GGCCTGTTTCACATCTTTGCTTAGTTAGAAAATGGGTAGCCAAGAGAAGTTAAAGTCCAAAAGTCCAATTCTGGAGATTTCATAGACACTGGGATAATAATTTTTTAGGAGTAAAAAGAACATTGAAAGACAGGTGATAGTCAGAGGGACCTAGTGACAAGTAGTTGGTGGTAGTATTTTGTGTTACAATATTGCATCTAAAAGTGCTGGTTAAACTGAGCTTTTAAGGAATGAATTTAATGCAGTAAAATATCTAAGTCTTCTGAAAAAACTCCAGAACCCAGTGATACGTGCTTTGGCTCTGAAGCAGGTGTTCCATGCTGAAGGGGTCTTAAAAATCTCTCAGATGTGCACTTTGATGTGCAAGAGTGACGAATTGACCTCAAATGTCATAAACTTGTTATATTTTTTTGATACCAACTAACATTTTATCTTTCAGTCTTCAATTCTACCCATTTTATATGGTCTAAATATCTTAGATGCTTGATTTTATAAAAGGCATTTTATAAAAGGTACTTACCTTCCCTAAGATCCAGTTTCTTCATCTATAAAATGGCATAATAATCATATGGTATAAGAGTTTTGATGACTATCCAGAATGTCAGTTCTGACAAGGACATTGAGGGCTCCATTGACTAGGAAAATATGAAGCAAAGAAAGAGTAAGCAGATGAAGAAAGGAATGAGGAAAAATAAACAGGAGTAGAAATAGAAATGAAATGAGAACAAACACTAAACACTGCCATAATTCTTTCCCACCTAATTTCACAGCATTTTTCCTTTTTTGAGAACATGAACTGCAGAGATCTAAATGCCAGCTGTATCAACCCTCCAAATATGGATCTGCACAACTATCTGTCTATTGCAATATGAACTTGAATTTGCAAGCATGGACATTTTAATTGCAAATACATATGTTTAAGTCCTCATTTCCAAACATTATTTTCCTGATCTGGCAAAAATTACTTAAATATTCCTAATTTTAGTTATATTTGCTAAATGTCATTTACTAATAACTTCTGCTTTGTAGGTTCCTGAGGAAATTGGCCAAGATGAATAGTAGGCACAAGATTAACATGATACTTGAGATATGGCACATTTTTAATAAATAATGGCTCTTGTGTTTGTATTTACAGTATTGTATTATATTCTCTTGAATAAAATTTTACGAACACAAATCAGTAAAAATTTTTGCACAATTAAAGTAGACTGGTATATGCTTTGTGTTTATTGAGAGAGACTTGTATAAAGGACAAGATGAAAGAGTAGGTTGGGCAAACACTGAGCATATGCCTTACTGCTTTATTGGTTACTAATTAACTGGTCAATGGGAAGCTGGCTGTTTTGTCTACATGTGATTTTGATTTGTTTTTGTGTGAATGTGATTGGTGAAAACTGCCTGACTAGAGAGGGTCCAATTCTTTTATGAATCAGTTGGTGGGACTTTTACTCTGAGCTATGACATGATTTCTCCTTTTTCTTGAGTGGAAATATGCAATGATTCCTAGGGAGAAAAGCAGCTTTCAGCAAGTTATTAGAGAAGTTCTATCCTTGCAGTAATAAGAATGGAAGTAATCGGCTACTAGTGATATTTGAGAAACAGCAGGAAACCTTAATTTGTGAATATTTTGGCAAACTTCTGCCTAGAACAGAAAACTTTCAGCAGTTGAATTTTTGCATATAATGAACTAACCCATGCACTGAACTATTATGCTGATTTCTACCAATTTATTTCTAATTTATAGGCATTTTTAAAATTATATCCATGGCCTCTTTTTTATGCTGTCTAGCATGAAAAATATTGTTAAGATTAAATGAGCGGCATTTTTCTCAGTTCCGTTCAAACCACAGATGCTAGGTTTGATTTTATTTCTAAGAGTGAGATTGAAATTCTATTTTAATATGCAGAACTGCAGCCTAGGGAGTCATAAAATACAGAGTGTTTTCATTAGATGATGGCCCTGCACCTCTAGTTAACAGGAAAGCTGATTCATCAAACAGCAACCATCAAGACAGCATTAACTAAAACCTGGAATGAAAACACGAGATTGGGGTGAAAATTACCTGTTTTGCATTATGTAATTGTAACTTTGGAGAAATTCCTAGTTCGTAGCATAAAACTGTTACCAGGGACGTAAGAGTGTTTGCTGTAAATTTGCTGCAGATGGTCTAGAGTTTGAACATTTTCTGCATTTCAAAGGGATCTTAAATTTTATATCAGTTGCCACTAATTTAAAGGAATGAACATTCACCTTTATGCTCTCTGCTCCCCACCAGAGAAAGAAATGATCAGAATGAATTCTGGATTTGAATTCTCCTCTAAAATATTTACATCCACAAAATAAAGAGTTGGAATTTGGGACTATTTTATTCTGTTGGAATTCATAAGTGAAAGATTCTATCTGCCAGTCAAAATGTCCCCATGGACTCCAGGCAATGAATTGACATGATCTCTTCTGATCATATAATTCAACAGAGAAAAAAGATATCTTCCCTTCTAAGGAACTCTAATGCACTCTACCCTAAGAATAAAACACGCATCGAAAATAAAAATAATAAACAAAATCTTGAGCATTTTGATCTATGTAGTCAATACAATTTATCATAAAATGTTAAAGCTAGAAGAAACTAATGATCTAGTGTCCTGGTTTTAAACTTTTGCATGGATGCCTTAGGGGCTACTTTAAGTGAAAAAGGGAAGATTAAGAAAACAGTAGATGGGCATACTTCTTTGAAGGCCTCTCAGCTTTCTTCTTTGAGCTTTAGCCATGTCATCTTCACTTTACCGATTTAATATATTGAGTTCTCTTAAAGTTTTCTTTGGAAAATTAATTCAACTGCTTAAGAGCATTTCAAAACTGCATCAATCTAGTCATATTAATAAGGTCTAATATGTTGCCATAAAAGTGTTAATTCAACTCTGGAAGCTATTTCCCAAACACCTAATACCTTCTTAGTTTAGACTATGTTTTACAATTGGGTTATCATAATTGGATCAATGTTTGTGTTCCCATAATGTAGATCCCTTCTGCACATTAATCAATTGATGTTACACTGCAAACCTATTACCCAAAAAATATTTCTATATCTATACCATGTTCCCTGAACATGATGTCCTATTTAAAACTTGTTTTTTTGAGGGAGGGAAGTAATATAAAAAATAGGAACCAAATTTTATGCCATGGAGACATCTCAAAATAAACTCCCAAATGTATGTTTGGATGGTGAAAAATGACACTTGAGAACATAAGTAAATAAGAGGAAAAGTGGAAAAACAAAATAATAATGTTCATTTGTGGACTAGTCATTAAAATTCAATGATATATTCCAAAATATTATCAAGGTCAAAGGATTTGACTTAACAGTGAGTTTGATACAGAAAAATTATACCTGAACATAAGTGACATATAAACAATTTAATAATCTGCAAATGGATCAAGGATACAGAGAAAGTAATTAATAGAATAGTCAGTAATACTTTATCTCCTAGATTCAATATGAAATTAGGCTTATATATTAATTGATGCATGAGTAGGAAAAATGATCAACGTCATCCCTGAAAGAGAAATGGAAAGATAATGAATGAACTGAAAAGGAGTCCAATATAATAAATATGTTTTAAATACTATATGTTATTGGAAGCTTCAAGCCATTATAAAAAAAATAACTGACACAATGAAGAGACAAATTTCTTTAGCTCATGGTCCTGGAGGCTCCAATCCAAGAATGGGGAGGCCCATTACTAGTAAGGGTGGCACATCATGGATAGAGCACATGGCAGAGCAAATTACTTGCATCTCAAGAGAGGAAGCAGAAAAAAAGACCAAGATTCCACAATCCCCTTTAAGAGCATGGCCAGAGTGACCCAAGGACATCCCATAAAGCCCTACTTCCTAAAATACTGCAGACCTCCCAATAGCACCAACTGGAGACCACTCCTTTAACACATGGGCTTTTGGGGGACAGTATTTATATTCAAACAATGTATTGGATAGTTATATATTGGATAGTGTAAAAACATTTGTAGTTTAAGTTGCCAACACTAATAAGTAAGTTAGTAATCCAGTAAAAATGCAAAATTGTAGATAGTGATAGATACCTTGAAAAAGTAAGATAATTTCTACAAGAGTCATTCATCATTTTACATTAACACCATAGACCTTATATCATTTCTTTTGTTGTTATTGTTACTGTGCTTATATCACTAAAGTAGGAAAAGTAATTTTTTAAAGAACAGATTGAGGACTTTTTGTCTATAAGATTTGGGCTTCCAGTACTTTCAACTGAGAGAAGAAAAAAGAATTTGGCAACAGTGGTTTGATGGCAATAATAAATTTAAATTATTCAAGAAGAAATGGGGGTTAAATTAGATTGTCCATGGGATAGAAGAACATAGGTGACATTAGAAGAGGTGATGGAATTTGACATACTGGAAGAAGTTCCTGAGTGAAACTCTGTATTTTGCTCATACATAGCACCCAAGCATCCTTGGATTTCTACTGTGGGATGGCTGTGTGGATGTCCTTAGATGCTGTGCCTCTACTTCCTCAGTTTTAAAAGCTCAAGGAAAAATCTGTGAGGTGAGAAGTGTGATGGGTTGAAAATACTCTGTCAGGACATCTCTGTGTCCTGACCAAAATAATATTTGACTAATTATAGCACTATATGCCAGACAGTGCTTTATGCAGCAGAAGAAAAGACTATCCAGTACATCCAGTCCTATTTTTACATGTTTTTTTTTCCCTGTACCAAGGAATCCAGGGCCATGCACATGCTAGGCAAATGCTCTACCACTGAGCTGTACCTCCATCATCCTAGCTCCTTTTAAATTTTTTAAAATTTTGTGACAGAGTCTCACTAAGTTGCACAGGTTGCCTCTGGCCTGGTATTCATGATCCTCCTGCCCTAGCCTCCTGAGTTTCTAGGATTGCAAGTGGGTGCCATAGCACCCATCTCTGTTTTTGTATTTCTAATCCAAAAAGAAAAAAAAATGCTTTGAGTTGTTTCTATTATGTAAAGGATGGAAGACAACCTGAAAATTGATGTATATTGGATTTTGATCTATTGGGATAAGGTTATTTTATTGAGAAACAATATTGAAATATGGCATTTCTTGTACATTAAGAATCATAGACTCTCACATGTCTGTCAGCTTGGTATCCTGTGGAGGCTTGCATATTGCTATGATATCAATATTTTAGCCCCCAGCAGGGCCACACATGGTGGACAGGTTTCAGCTGAGTAACCAGGGTAAGACAGACGAGGGAGAAGGACGCAGAAGTGCATTCCCAAAACAATTAGACATTAAAAACTCTATGAACAGCCGAGAAGAACTGTCAAATACAGTGCCAGAAAATGAGCTTTCTAGGTTGGAAGCCATTCAAGAAATGAATGGAGGAGGGTTGCCTCCTCACTTATTCAACATTAATGACAAGAATGGAGTAAAGCTCCTGAGACCTCCTTTTGCTGATATGGAATGACACAAAAGGAAAAGAAACATAAAGACATTGGGCTCAAACATAAAAAATCATGTGCTTGGCACAGTGTTGGGCAGTGTTTCATTCTGTTGTACCTAGGGTTGCTATGAGTTGTATCCAGCCCAATGGCACCCAACAACAAGAATCATAAAATGATCTTTTCCTGTTAAAAATGCATGATATCTTGTTCCATCTGTCTCCTGAGAAAAGGTGAGGCTGGTATTAGTTTTCTGCTTTTATTCATTTATGGTCATTTTTGATTGAATTCTTGGTATTATATTGATAAATTATTGTGTGTCTAGAACTTGCTGCGTTCTTCAAAAGAATGTTATGTTCTTTTCTAGATTGACTTGGTCAAGTAGTTAATTTACAGATTGGTGTGATTTTTTTGAAACTTGTTCTAAGGATTTTTTTTTTTTTTTTGGAAAATCAGAGGTAGATGTAAATCTTGTTGTTGTTAGATGCCGATGAGTCAGGTCCAATTCATAGTGACATTACGCACAACAGAACAAAACACTTTGTTCTTCCATTGTTTGTGATGCTAGGGATTGAACTCAGGACCTTAGAGTGTACAAAGTAACCACTCTATCAACTGAGTTAAACCCCAGCCCAATGTAAATCTGCTGTTGTTGTTAGGTGCCTTTGATTCAGATCCAACTCATAGTGACCCTTATAGGCTTTTCAGTGGCTCATTGTTTTGTGATTGCTTTGGGAGTGGACTGCCATGTCCTTTTCCCATTTCGTGCAGTGCAAGGGATCGAATTCAGAGCCTCAGAAAGCACAAGTGGCACTCTACCAACTGAGCTAAACCACATTGATATAATTGTAGCGTTACTTAAAAACTCTATGTCATGGCTTTTATGAGGTCTAGAGTAGTTATTGTTCTTTTAATTTTGGCTAGTGAGAATTCAAATATTTCCAAGGCAGTTATAAGGGCACATTCCTATAACCCCAAAACCCAGGAGGCTGAGGCAGGAGGACAGTGAATTTGAGGACAGCCCGGACTATATACCAAGTGCATGTCTGAAAAACAAAAAACAAAACAAACAAACAAAAAGGATTCAAACTTTTCTAAAATCTGTGTGAGCTCCATTAGTTGCTTATAGTAATCTTGTAGCTCCTTGGAAGTTATTTCCTTGGAAGCACTGTCTGGCATATATTTCCTTGGAAGTATTATCTGCCTAGACTCCAGGTTTCTAAACCTACATTTGTATATATACATGTTTGAACAAAGAATAAACAGGGAACCTATGCAGATTACTGGAGCTTTTTTCCTGTATAGTTCCTTTCTATATAGTACTATGTATAGAAAATTCCAGCTGACCCTTATTCACTGGCGTCTTCTTTCTGTCTCCTCAATGTAGTGAAATTGCTCTACTTTACTTGGATTCCCCATTGTATGTACCAAGACCTGGATGCCTCCAGACAGAAAATCATTTTAATCACAGGGATCCTTTCCATTGTTGTTTTTACCTCAGAAATCACAATCCTGTACAGAATTTCTCATATATTTAGTCTAGTTTCCTAGAATTTTTATAGTCAAAATGCTAGCTTTGTACCAGTTTTCTTTATCATGTTTACAAAAGCAAATGCATAGGTTACACTTAAATTTGTATTTTTAATTATATTTTAGACAACACGAACCCATGAACCTTTTTTAAGTTGGATGTATTATCTATTATTTAAAGACTAATATCCCTTCTTCCCCACATGTCTGTCAGTTTGACGCACTGTGGGGGCTTGTGTGTTGTGATGAGGCTGAAAGCTATGTCACTGGTATCTCAGATACCAGCAGGATTACCCATGGAGGACAGGTTTCAGCCGAGCTTCCAGACTAAGACAGATTAGGGAGGAGGCACTGGCAAACCACTCCCAAAACAACTAGCCATGGAAAACCCTATGAATATAGGGTTCACAGTCAGATGAATATAGCACTGTCAGATATAGTGCTGGAAAATGAGCTCCCCAGGTTGGAAGGCAATCAAAACACTACTGGGGAAGAGTTGCCTCCTCAAAGTAGAGTCTACCGTGATGACGGAAATGGAGTAAAGCCCCAGGGTGCTCAACTTGCTGATGTGGCATGACTCAAAATGAGGAGAACCAACTGTAAACCCATTAATAATTGGAACATGGGATGTAAGTAGTATGAATCTAGGAAAATGAGAAATCATCAAAAGAGAAACGGAGCACATAAACATTGACATTCTAGGCATCAGTGAGCTAAAATGGACCAGCATAGGCCATTATGAGTCAGACAATCATATGGTCCACTATACTGGGAATGATAAACTAAAGAGAAATTGGGTTGCATTCATCATCAAAAAAGACATTTCAAGATCTGTCCTGAAATACAATGTTGTCAGTGATAGAATAATATCCATGTGCCTACAAGGAAGGCCAGTTAATATGACTATTATTCAAATTTATGCACCCACCACTAAGGCCACAAATGAAGAGAAGACTTCTATCAGCTTCTGCAATCTGAAATAGATGAAACATGCAATCAAGACATACTGATAATCCCTGCTGACTGGAATGCAAAGGTTGGAAACAAAGAAGAAGGCCCAGTAGTTGGAAAATATGGTCTTGGTGACAGAAATGAAGCTGGAGATCACATGACAGAATTTTGTCGGACCAATGACCTTTTCATTGCAAATACATTCTTTCAACATCATAAACAGAGACTATACACATGGACTTCACAAGATGGTACATACAGAAATCAAATTGACTACATATGTGCAAAGAGACAAAGGAAAAGCTCTGTACAAAATGTCAAAACAAGACCAGGTGTTGACTGTGGATCAGACCATCAACTTCTCATATGCAAGTTCAAACTGAAGCTGAAGAGAATTAGAGCAAGTATATGAGAGCCACGGTATGACCTTGAGTATATCCCACCTGAGTTCAGAGACCACCTCAAAAATAGGTTTAATGCATTAGACACAAATGACAGGAGACCAGAAGAGTTGTGGCATGACATAAAAGATATCATTCAAAAAGGAAGCAAAAAGTTCTTTAAAGACAAGAAAAAAAGAAAAGAGCAAATTACATGTCAAAAGAGACACTGGACCTTGCCCTTGAACATCAAGCAGCTAAAGCTAAAGGAAGACATGATGAAGTTAAGGAACTAAACAGAAGATTTTAGAAGGCAGCTCAAGAAGACAAAAACAAATATTATAATGACAGGTGCAAGGAGCTGGAGGCAGAAAACCAAAAGGGACGAACATGCTCTGTGTTTCTCAAGCTTAAGGAAGTGAAGAAAAAATTCAAGCCTCGAGTGGCAGTAGCGAAAGATTCTACAGGGAAAATATTAAAAGATGCAGGAAACATCAAAAGAAGATGGGAAGAATACACAGAGTCATTATACAAGAAAGAATTGGTAGATGACCAACCATTCCAAGAGGTTGCAGATGAAGAGGAACCAATGGTGTTGAAGGATGAAGTGGAAGCTGCCTTGAAAGAACTGGTGAAACACAAGTCTCCAGGAATTGATGGCATACCAATAGAGATGTTTCAACAAACAGAATCAGCACTGGAGGTGTTAACGTGTTTGTTCCAATAGGTTTGGAAAACAGCTACTTGGCCAACTGACTGGAAGAGATCCATAGTTGTTTCTATTACCAAAAATGGGGATCCAACTGAATGTGCAAACTATCAGACAATATCATTAATATCTCACACAAGCAAAATTCTACTAAAGATCATTCAGAAGCGACTGCAGCAGTATATAGACAGGGAATTACCGGAAAATCAAGCTGTATTCAGAAGACAGCGGGGAACCAGGGACATCATAGCTGGTGTCAGGTGGATATTACCTGAAAGCAGAGAATATCAAAAAGATGTATATCTATGTTTTATTGACTATGCAAAGCCATTTGTTTGTGTGGACCATAATAAATTATGGATAACACTTCGGGAAATGGGAATACCAGAACACCTACTTGTGCTCATGAGAAATCTGTACTTGAACCAGGGGGCAGCTGTTTGAATAGAACAAGGAAACACTGCCTGGTTTAAACTTGAGAAAGGTGTGCATCAGGGCTGTATACTCTCACCTTATCTCTTCAATTTATACGGAGCAAATAATCTGAGAAGCTGGACTTTATGAGGAAGAACGAGGCATCAAGATTCAAAGAAGACTCATTAACAACCTGCGTTATGCAAATGATACAACCATTCTTGCTGAAAGTGAAGAGGATTTAAAACATTTACTGATGAAGATCATGGATCATAGCCTTCAATATGGGTTGTGAATAAACATCAACAAAACAAAAATCCTTACGACTAGGTCAGCACACAACTTCATAATAAATGGAGAAAAGATTGAGGTTGTCCAAGATTTTGCTTTGCTTCGCTCTATAAACAACACCCATGGAAGCAACAGTCAAGAAATAACAAGATGCATTGCTCTAGGAAAAGCTGTGGCAAAAGATCTCTTTAGAATATTGAAAAGCAAAGATGTCTCATTGAAGACGATGGTGCATCTGAATCATGCCATGGTATTTTCAGTTGTATCACATGGTTGCGAAAGCTGGACATTAAACAAGGTAGACAGCAGAAGAATTGATGCTTTTGAATTGTGGTGCTGGAGATGTCTATTGAGTATACCATGGACTGCCAAAAGAACCAACAAATCTGTCCTAGAAGAAGTGCAACCAGAGTGCTCCTTGGAAGCAAGAATGGCCAGACTGCATCTTACATATTTTGGACACGTAGTCAGGAGAGATCAATCCCTAGAGAAAGACATCATGTTTGGGAGAGTGGCAGGTCAACACAAAAGAGGAAAACCCTCCACCGGATGGATTGACACAGTGTCTGCAACAATGGGCTCAAACATAAATAAGATCATTGGCCTGGCACAGAATCGGCAAGTGTTTCGATCTGCTGTACATAGGGTCACTATGAGTCGGACTCGACTCGATGGCACCTAACAACAATATCCCTTCTACATAATATTAGAAGGTCAGGATTTATAAATTTTATCTCTTCTGAATTTTTATATCAGTATACCCAACAAATTTATTCTATCTATACATTTCATGGTTGATATTGCTACTTTACTTTTTTTTTTCTCATGGAAGCTAGAGTTCAGTTTCAGTAAAAAAGAAGTATTCTTTGAATGAATAGGAAGTACTGCATTCATTTTCATTAAAATTAAATTTACTAGTTGTAGTTTTTAAAATAACTGACAATGTAACATATATGGTGATATTCAACCCCATTTACTGATTGTCACTTCTTAAACTCCTTGGAAACTCTGGAGTGACAGGAGTGTCTATGTTCATTGAAGAAATGGCCAGCCATCATTTGGTAGCAGTAGGATGGATGGATGCCAGGGTCCTATTACCATCTTCCAAACTCCAGGGAGAGAAAGAAGCTGAAGGTTAAATTCATTACCAATGACCAATCAGTTTATTGCTGTTGTTGTTGTTGTTGTTGTTGTTGTTGTTGTAAGGTGCTATCCAATCATGTCTGACTCTTAGAGACCCTTTTAGGGTTTTCACTGGCTGATTTTTTGGGGATTGCACTGAGAGTGGATTGCCACATTGTTCTCCCATTTTTGCGGTGCTGGGAATCGAACTGAAGACCTCAGAGACTACAGAGCAGTGCTCTACCAACTGAGTTAAATCCCAGCCCCAAATCAGTTAATTAATCATACCTATATAATGAAACTTTCATAAAAACTTGAAAGGACTGGGTTACAGAGCTTTGGGATGAGTGAGCTCATGCCAGTTCCTGGAGAGTGGTATTTCCAGAGAGGTCTGGAAGCTCTGGGTCCCCTTCCCATACCTCACCTTGTGCATCTCTCCCTTCTGCCAGTGAATCTGGCTCCTTTGTAATATTCTTTATAATAAACTGGTAAATGAATTATCCTAATCCAAAGAAAGGATTGTGGGAACCCAAATTTATAGGAATAGGTAAAACAACTTGGATCTTGTGATTGGTGTTAGAAGTAGAGAGTTTAACCCTCTACCTATAGAATCTGAGGCTATCTCTGGGTAGATAGTATCAGAATTGAATATAATTGGATGACATGCAGCTGGCGTTGCCTAAAGGATTTGATACAGAACTGATTACTTGTTTGGTGTATGAGGAAAACTCCCCACATACCTGGACACAAAAGTGTTCTGTATTTTGAAAGCATAGTTATAGAAACTGAGTTTTTTTTCTTATATCCCAAATAACCCATTCTAGTATTAGAAACTCCTTAAGTTGGAAAAGATCTGATTGATCTGATCATATTTATGTGTCTTGTTTTCAGACAGCCTTATCTTTCCATAGGGCAAAATGGTGTGATCTTGTCCCAAATAACAATTTGAATCAAATGTATACACATATTCTAACAAAGATAAATTAGTCTATACATATTCCTTATTTTTTTCATGCATTTCACAGAAATAAAAAGCTGTTCTAGCTATGGTCACATTTGCAATTATTTTCTTTAGGAGTCCTAGTTTAAGAATCTAGCTTCAGCATTTCCCTGTAGCCATTTATAAGTGATTATTGCATAATTATTCCCATAGGATAAACCAGTTTAGGAGAGTATCAGCTAAGCAACATCATTTCAAGAGCCTTTGAAGTGAAGAATATTATTTTCAGTTTCAAAACAGTGTAACCACTACAGCCAGATGAACACAGATCTACTCCTCTGTGGTAGACATGTGACTTCGGGCAAATTATTTCTTCCCTAAGATTCTCACATTACACTTGCATAAATTAAATGTAACTATAGTACTAGCTCAAAGTATTGTTGTGAACATTATGGATAAAATCTTGGTATATAATTGTATTATAACAAATGGAATTGTTATCCTATCTTGAAAAAGAAAATTCTATTAATTCAATGAAAGAGTAAAGAATCTCAAGAAAAAGATAGATTGGGCTGTGCTCTGGTGAAAAATAAGGTAAAACCATGAAGGGTTTTTATTTTCTGGTTCTTTGTACCCTGATGAGTATGGTTTAATATATATTAAAGACTTGAGGCTGAGAAAAGAAGAAAATTAGATTTGCCTAAGAGAATATCTCTTAGTCTCATAAATGAGGATATTATGTCAGCAGAGGGATCATTTTTAAAAAAGTTTTAATGACTGACTACCTCCAAAATTAACATGTCCTTCTTAGAATTCCCTTTTTACTTTTATTCTACTTTTATATGTGTTGAAAAAAAAAAGAAGTGTCACTTAAGATTTACTAAACTATTCCCAGGTTGTAACATACCTTGTCATTCAACCTTCATAATAATCCTGTGCCCCAATTGTCTGTCAGCTTGTCCTACTATGAGGGTATGTGTATTGCTATGATGCTGAACACTATGCCACCCATGGTGGATAGGTTTCACCAGAACAGCTAGTGTAAGATAGACTAGGGAGAAGGACTCAGCAGCCCACTCTCTAAACAATTAGTTATTGAAAACCCTCTGAACAGTAGAGAAGAACTGTCAGATATAGTGCCAGAGAATGAACCGCCCAGGCTGAAAGACACTTGAATGATGACTGAGAAAGAGTTGCCTCCTCAAAGTAGCTTCTACCTTAATGATGAGAATGGTCTGAAGCCTCAGGGACCTCCATTTATTGATGTGGTATGACTCAAGAAGAAACAATGGTAAACATCCATTAATAATTGGAACATGGGATACATGTAGTATGAGTTTAGAAAAATTGAATGAGTGAAATGGAGTGCATAAACATTGACATTCTAGGCATCAGTGAGCTAAAATGGACTGATAATGGGCATTTTGAATCAGATAATCATAGGGTCTACTGGGCTGAGAATGACAACATAAATAGAAATGGGGTTGCATTGATTATCAAGAAAGACTACTCAAGATCTCTCCTGAAATACAATGCTGTCAGGGATAGAATAATATCTGTATGCCTGAAATGAGCACCAGTTACCGTAGTGGTTACTTGAATTTAAACATCCACCACTAAAGCCACAAATGAAGAAAGCTTGTAAAGTCGAAATTGATTGAACGTGGAATCAGGATGCAATGATAATTATTGGTGACTAGAATGTAAAGTTTGGAAAAAAAGAAGAAGGCTCAGTAGAATGAAAATATGGCCTTGATGACAGAATTGATGCTGGAGATCACATGATAGAATTTTGTGAGACCGCCAAATTTTTCATTGCAAATACATTTTTTCATCTACATAAATGGTGATGATACACATGGAATTCTTCACCAGATGGAACATACAAGAACCAAATTGACTACATTTGTGGAAAGAGATGATAGAAAAGCTCAATATCAGAAGCCACAACAAGATCAGGAGCTGACTATGGATTAGACCATTAATGACTTATATGAAGGTTGAAACTAAAACTGAAACAAATTAGAACAAGTGTTGTTGTTGTTGTTGTTAAGTGCCGTCAAGTCGGTATCCGACTCATAGCGACCCTCTGTACAACAGGGGAAACACTATTGTCAGTGCTTCTCTGCTGTTCATAGGGTTTTCAATGGCAGATTAATTTTTGGGAGGGGGTTGCCAGGTCCTTCTCCCAAAGAACAAGTGTATGAGAGCCAAAATATGATCTTGAATTTATCCCACCTGAGTTCAGAGACCATCTCAAGAGCAGATTTGATGTGTTAGACACTAATGACCAAATAACAGAAAAGTTATGGCATGACAACAAAGAAATCATTCATAAGAAAAGCAAAACATATTACAAAGACAAGAAAATAAAGAAAAGACCAAGTAAGATGTCAAAGGAGACTTGAAACTTGCCCTTGAATGTTCAGCATTTAAAGCAAAAGGAAAACATGGTAAAATTAAAGAACTAAACAGAAGATTTCAAAGGGCACCTTGAGAGGACAAAATCAAAAATTATAATGATATGTGCAAATAGATGGTGAGAGAAAATAAAAAGGGAAGAAAAATCAAACTGTATTCAGAAGAGGTTGTGGAACCAGGACATCGTTGTTGATATCCAATTGATATTAGCTGAAAGCAGAGAATACCAGAAAGATGTCTATCTATGCTCTATTGACTATGTAAAGGCACTTGACTGTGTAGATCACAACAAATTATGGATAACATAGCTAAGAATGGGAATACCAGAGCATTTAATTTTCCTCATGAGAAATCTATATACGGACCAGGAGGCAATCATTCAAACAGAACAAGGAAACATTACCTGGGTTAAAGTCAGGAAAGGTGTGCATCAGGGCTGTATCCTTTCACCATGCCTCTTTAATCTCTGGGTTGAGCAAATAATCAAAGAAGCTGGACTTTATGAAGAAGAACGTGGCGTCAGGATTGGAGGAAGACTCATTAACAACTAAGTTATGCAGATGACACACTTTGCTTGCTGAAAGTGAAGAGTATTTGAAACACAGCCTTCAGTATGGATTGCACCTCAGCACTAAGAAAACAAAAGTCCTTACAACTGGGTCAGTAAGCAACTTCATGATTAATGGAGAAAAGATTGAGATTGTCCAAGATTTTGCTTTACTTAGTTCTACAATTAACACCCACAGAAGTAGCAGTCAAGAAATCAAAAAGACCAAAAGACACAGTGCATTGGGAAAAGTTGTTGCAAGAGACCTCTTTAAAGTGTTGAAAAGTAAAAATATCACACTGAAGACAAAGGAGCAACTGATTAATATAGTAATTTGTGTGTGTGTGTGTGTGTGTGTATGTGTGGTACTGGGGGTTGAACCCAGGGCCTCGTGCTTGCATGCATTGCAAGTGCTGGACCACTGAGCTGCACCCCAGCTCATTTTTTTTTCTTTAACTTTTTGAGACAGGGTCTGGCTAAGTTACACAGACTGCCTCTGGTCTCAAACTTGCAATCTCTCCTGCCCCATCTCCCAAGCCACTGCAATTACAGGCGTGTGCCACCGCACCCGGCTTCATACTGTAGTATTTTCAGTTGCATCATATGCTTGTGAAAGCTTTGTTTATTAAAACTTACAGTGAAGAAATTCCTCCTAGCAGAATTTCAAACCAAATTTTGGGTTACAAAACAGTTTGCAATTAACCACCATGTGGTAACACATGCCTACCAAATGAAATTCATTAAAGAAAGACTAAAGATCTGAGAACAATATTTTGTGATTAAATTTTAGGAAGTAGAATAAATTGTTGCTTGTTCCATGAGATTTCTCCCCAAGATAAAACAAGAAAATAATACCTGTTAGCTTTTTCTGGAATTTATCTCTCATTCTCAGTGTAAAATGAGTATTCTCCAATGTGTCAGAGGTCTGATTCTCACAAGGGAGGAAAAGACCAGTGACACATTGACCAGTACACAGAAAGCTTGATTATAAGATGTCACAAGTCCTTAGTAATTCTGCCTTTATCAGCAACCTCTCCATGTGGCTAGCATATCATTCCTCAGCTGATTATTATCTGCCAATGTGCAAGCACAAAGTGACTTCATTCCAATGGGGAGAGAAAAGAACTTCTTACCCTTTGAATTAGCAATTCCTATAAAGACTGCATGGCAGATGGGACAATATTTTAAAATCAAGTATCTATGTTCTACATGGAGTTACACTGAACTATTTATCCTGAATGTTTTCTTTGTCCTAATAAAAAAAAGTAAAAGGAATTCAACAAACAAACCCACCTGCTTACCAAAATACATCAAAAACCCAATGTATCAAATTCACAAAGAAAACTTTTTATCTTTTATCATAATCCTTTCTGTTCAATACAATTTTATAAAAGAATATTGTTGGATTCTGTATTCTGACTGTGCCAACTCAGATCTAGGTCTACTACTTTTTGTTTTGATCTTGAGCAGAATCTTTACTGTGTGTCTCAGTTTTTAAATCTGTCATATTGTTGTTGTTGTTAGTTGTTGTCGAGTTGTGTCCAACTCAACCCTCATAGAGTTTTTGATGGCTGAATGTTTCAGGATTGCTTCAGGAGTGGGTTGCTACATCCTTCTTCCGTTTTTGCAGCACTGGAGATCAATACCAGGGCCTCAGAGAGTGTGGAGTAGCTCTCTGCCAACTGAGCTACACCCCAGCCCATCTGTCATACAGATATAATAATATTTTCTCATATATTGTTGTCAAGATTAAAGAAAATATTGTACATATAGCTCTTAATATACTACCTAGTAGGAAGCCATTCAATCATTAGATATTCCTTATTGGTATGCTAAATGTTAGGCTCTGAAACTGGACAACCTGAGGAAATACCAATAACATTTTTTCTTCCATATCTTAGAGCAGATAGAATTGAGGTCTGCTCTTTCTACTATGTTTTTTTATTTTATCTATTTTATTTTTTTGTTAGGGCATTCCTCTAGCTTTCTCTCTCTCTGTTTCTAACCATTAAAAGGAGTTGATATTAGTGCAAGATCCTTCTTCTTACTAAAGGAAATTTGGAAGAATATCATAATGATGTCTTTATATACACATGTCCACATTTTGCTAGTGGATAGGGTAATTACACTTTAAAAAAATTAAACCTTTCCAGTTTTCTTACTCAGGAATGGTACTCATTGATATATGTCCTGACCCCTTACACACATCTGTGTGTGTGTGTGTGTGTGTGTGTGCGCGTGTGTGTGTGTGTGTAGAGGTTGGGACTTCACCCAGGGTGTTGCTTACACTACATGAGGAAAGTACTCTACCAATGACTCATACCTCTGGCCCCACAGCCCTGGTCCCCTTTTTATTTTTTATTGTGACACAGGGGTTCCCTAAATTGCATAAATGACTGATGACATCAAACTTGGATCCTCCTGCCTTGGCCTCCTAAGTCATGCTCACTTGTTTTTGATTGAGGGCAAGTAGTCAATAAAAGGGAGTTGAAGGTTATACATGTCTAAGATTACAGGTTACTATAGGTCTCCTGTTTAGGGATTTGTAAGATGCTTGCTCATCTAGCAGTAAAGGCATACTATTCTTCCCCTATTGGCTTGAAATCCTTCTTAGACAGAAGCTGATATGGGCAGGGTGGGAAATGAGGAGTAAATTTTATCCCAAATGTATTGTAACACAAAGAATAGAAAAAGGGGAATAGATTTGGCCTTTTGAAAAAATACTTCCTCTGTATTATTATTGCTAATGGCTCGCAGGTTAACCTACACAGTGAAATGACTTTTACATATGTGTTTCCATATTTGAATAACATGTTAACTTATTCTTACATAGCTCTTGTAAACCCTCCTTTGTTTTAGAACTCTTTTGTACTTACAAAACATCCATCTGTTCTTAATCACTTCCTCAATATTCTTGCCACATTTTTTTCATATGGATTTTTCCCTCATTTACCATGTGCTAAGTGTTTGGAGGAAGGCATTATGATGAGAAAGAGTATACCAAATAGAATAAGAAACCAGCATATTTTCGAGCAACTTGTTAGGCATTTGAGAGAATCTGAAGAAAATACTTATCTTTTAAGAGGACCTAAGGCTCCCTGCACAGTGAATATTATTTAAAAAGTAGAACTACAGGAGAATTTCAATTGCATTCTTGTTTCATTTGCTTGCTTATTGTCAAGCTTCTGCTTCTTTCTGCCAGGCCAAATTATCTATGAATCACACATCTTCTGGTATTGGATATTAGCAAGAATTTGAGGCAACCGATCATACAAAACAGTGCAATATAGTGGCTAAGATTTTCTAGTTCTTGATTTAGACATTCCTGAGTTCAAATCTAGCCTATGTCAACTACTCTCTATTTGAGTGACCTTGGGAAAATTACTTTATTCTGTAATAGCTTTTTTTTCCCCCACTAGAAAATGATGATAAATACTACTTTAATACACATGAAAATGTTATAAAAATTTATTGAAATAGAACCCTGGTTTATTGTTGTTGTTGTTTGGCTATAGTGGGAGACTGAACCTAGGGCCTCTTGTGTACTTTGTAAGCTCTTTATCACTGTGCTACACTCCCAGTCCCCTTTTTAAATTTTTTATCTTAAAACAGGGTCTTGCTAAATTATGCAGGCTGCCTCTGGCCTCAAACTTGTGATCTTCCTGTCTCTGCCTTCCAAATTGCTGGGATTACAGGCATGCACCACAATGCCTAGTGAAACCTGATTCCATTTTTAAACTCTTATATTTATTTGTCAGAATTTGACTTCTTCCTGTAATCCTTCTTTCTTGGTCTTTACATACTTTTTTTTCTCCTGTTTCCCAAGCGCCCCCCCCCCTCCACACACACACTTAGGCTTTACCTCTCTTTTGAATCTGGAATTTTCTCTTATTTCATGTGGCAACTCAGGATTTAAGTATGAAGCAGCCACAAATTGATTTCTAATGTTGCTTTACCAAAAAGTCTATTGTAGTGTTCTGGAATTTTATGTTTGTTTGTTTGTATGTATGTATGTATGTGTGTATATATATATATATATATATATATATATATATATATATATAATTAAGACAAAATATCCCACTCAGACCACTTAAGGAAAAAGAAAACAAACAAACAAAAAAACCCAAACAACATTAATCAGTCAAAGAAAATGTGTATTTATTTTATACCTCTTATCCAGTTACCATACATTTACATCCAATCTCCAGTCTGCTTAAATGGTTTGGATAATTAGCTATCAAGCTGAAAAATATCACAATAGTCATCCTCTTACTATAAGAACAGAGAATATTTATAAATAATTCTTTTGCTCCTTTACTTTCCTTCATCAATCCTGGAGATTCAAGGTATGGCTATTGTTTTGAAATATGAAATAAAATTTGAGTATACAATAACTTTGAATAGTTATTTTGAGTCCTCAAGTCTATTCATTTTTAACATATGTTCCATTTTCAGCCCATATGTAGTAAGTCACATTTCTTATGATTTTTTATATAGGGAAGGTAGAAGGTAAATCATATTAGGACCATTTTTTTTCTCTTTTTTTAACCATAATTTCCAAGAGATGGACCATAGGGCATTATAGATTTAATGAAAGGCTGCTGAATGAAGGTTAGGGATTTGGATTTTAGTTTCAGCCTAGCCCTAAATTGCTGAAGCTTTTAGGTTTGCCTTCTGTATAACAGGGTTAGACATATTATTTTTTGAGGGATAACTTGTCTGTCCAATCATGATACCGAGTGAGAAATACTCATATATCTATAATCTTAACATGCTACCATTTGCATATATAAGCAACAACTAATGTCTTTGGATACATCCATATGCTCTGATTTAGCAAGTCTAAGTGGAAATAATGTTACTCTTTCCTTCCTTTCTTGCTTCTGCAAAAACAACAGTGGTACCTCCAGGCTCAGATCCCTTATCACTATGGGGTAAACTTTGCTTGAAGAGTTTTAAGCCTTTCTTTGATTTTTGGTCAGGATTAAAAAGGAAAAAAAACAATTCTTTAGTTTCTTTAAACTCATTTCCAGTTTCCCCTATAAAAGGAAAGAACAAAGAAATTAATAAGAATCCTCATTAAAAATCTAATAACTGTAGTCTTAAACAGCAGGAGATATTTTAATTCACATTATAGTTATTATTTACTGATCTTTTGTTATTAATTAACATTTCTCAATGGATTATGACAGTAAACTTTTGATAAAACATCAAAAATGAGTAAATAGTAAGAGAACACATTTTTAATAAATACCCCTACAGCTACTAAATACTGAACTCTTATTTTGAGACTATCTGGAATAGTTTATCAAGTGATTCTGAGCACTCTTACAAACAGATAAAGAAAATGCTATTTTAAAGGAATAATCTATTTCTTTTTCTTTATTCTCTTATTTGTGGAGAAAACCACAAAGTCAAACCAATATAACCCTTTTCTGGACTCTGTTTAAGCCTAAAACATTGGATACAGTAGTTATTCTGATCATTGCAAAGATTAGAGAGAGGCAGCTGCTTCAAGGGATTTAAATGGTAAAAAATGATCTGAGGGGTAGACATATCCCTTGGATCTATGTGATCTCAAACTTATAAATCACTCATAGAAATATACTCCTCATTAATTGAAAAATGAAATCATCTATAAGATTGTTGCCTAAAGAGAAACTAATAACCAAAGCATGGGAGACAGTGTATAGGGAAAATGATTAAAAAAGAGAAAAAGAAGTTACAACTAACTTACTGTTAAAACCATGTAGGACTTGGAAGGAGCAAAAGCAGCAGCTAAATCAAACACTTAGCTGGAAAGGAGAAACAGAAAGCAAACAAAAAAGAATCCAATTACTTTATGTTTGTTTTTGTAAATGGTTTTTCTGTAAGAGGAACAAAAACTATTTTGACTTGTTTTCCTCTGTACTATACTGCTGGGAGCAGCCAGTACCTTAT
Source organism: Pedetes capensis (assembly GCA_007922755.1). Taxonomy (NCBI): domain Eukaryota; kingdom Metazoa; phylum Chordata; class Mammalia; order Rodentia; family Pedetidae; genus Pedetes; species Pedetes capensis. The sequence continues at coordinate 27,843 of VMDO01005934.1, read as the reverse complement.
GAATAAGTCCAAGCAACTGCTGATACTTCTGCTAATGCTAATTAACCTCCTGCTACAAGTATCAACAAAACCACATCTGAGCTTTGTCTGCACATCATTCCACCCTCCCCCTCATAATCTGAATTGCCATAGTCACCACTGGTTGCTATTTATTGGGTGGAATCACATCAGCAGTTGAAAAACAAGATGATGCCCAGGGTCACATTGTTATTTTCCAGACAGAAAAGCAAAGGCTTAAAATGGCTTCAGGAAGTCACAATATAATTTCTATAAAAAAGACAGACAGATGATTCATGATTGGAGTGTGGGGGTTGAGAATTTTTCTGGAGATGTTTAGACATAGAATACTATCTGGTATCAGGAATATCAAAGGCTTTGGAAATGCATATAGTCACACTATTTCAAATGCAATATTTATAATTTTCGAAAGTATGGTGAAAGCTCTTTCATTCTCTAGTATTTTTTTGCATAAATACTCAATAATTCTTTGTTCAATTCAGATAAACCTGATTGCATCGGCCAGAGATGAAAAGGGAAGGTTTTTTTTTCTTTTTTCCCCTTAACTATTCTTCCAAGGTTGAAATAAAATTAACATTTGTGATACTGATTTAAAGCCAAGGGCACGTGATGGAAATAGTATTTACACATAAACTCTGCTGCTTGACCTGACTTTCTTCTCAAATATATTTCCCTTACTAAGCTTCTATTCTCTTTAAAATTTTCAATCTGTTCTCAGGATTTAGAGACTTCTACCCACGAATTTAGAAGACAACAAGCAAAAGGATTTCTGTTGGGGAAAACAGTTAAGTTCTGTATTTGAATTAATATTTTCTTTCCCTCAACATCAGATAATATTTTGCATAGTTGATGTCCTTTCAGTTGGTTGAAATTTACCTATGTAATTTGAAGCCTCTTTCGAAGACAGTTACGTGACACACACCATTGTATCCTTCTGGAAAATTCTTGTTAGAGATATCAATACTCACTTTTCTATATTCCTTTTTATTTTTCTTCATTTTTTTCTTTGTGTGTGAAATTAGGGCCTTGCACATACTTTACAATTATGAGAACAATGTGAAGTGCTTTACATCAACTATATCATTTCATCTTTAAACTGCTGTTGTTATTTAGGTACTGTTATATAGACTATCAGGCTGGGATATCAGCCTAGCTCAGTTGGTAGAGCACCACTCTGCAGTCTCTGAGGTTCCGAGTTTGATTCCCAACACCTCAAAAATGGGAGGATCTGGCAATCCACTCTGGAGGCAATCCGGACACAATCAGCCCTTGAAAATCTTATGAGGATCCCTATGAGTCAGACACAACTTGATGGCACCTAACAGCAACAACAACATATACACTATCTAGAAGGAATATGTGGGTTTTTTGTTTTGTTTTGTTTTTACTTGGAGGCCGAACCCAAGGCCTTGAGCATACTTTGCAAGTGCTCTACTACTGGCCTGCACCCCTTGTTCCTTTTATTATTAATTTGTTTGTGGTATTTGGGGTTGTACCTAGGGCCTCCCACATACTTTGCATTGCTCTCACATTGGGCTGCACTCCCAGCCCCCCTTATTTTTATTTTAAGAAAAGATCTCACTAAATTTTGCAGGCTGCCTCTGCCCTTGAACTTGAGATCCACCTGCTTTTGCCTCCCTAATCACAGGGATTACAGGAGTGCACCACTACACTGGCTCTATATTCCTTTTGTTACCAATTTTTGACCCGAAACTGGTTCCTTTTTCCCTTTCCCAATTGTGAGCCCAGTAATAAGGCTGAGTGCCAACTGAGCAGCAAAAGAGACTTATTTTTGCCAAGAATAGGACAAGTGGAACATCAATCTGCAAATCAACATCTCAACCCATTGAGGGCTGGGATGTTATAGTTAGATATAGGATGGAAAAAATTAAGGTAAAAAATAGACAATTGGGAGGAATATTCATGTCTTTTCTGGGAATGAGAAGGAATTTTCTAGGATTTTGGTTGTGACTTATTTTTCTTCCTTTTATGGTTCTTTCCAGTAGTCACATTGTCAATTGTCAATTGTCACGGTGCTGGGAGGTGTGATTTTGTATTTAAATGGAACTATAAAGAAGTTAGGGGTTGCCTGGTGGCTACTCTGGCAACCATTTTAGATCCACCTGGTTTTTCTTAGCCTACATGAAGGTGAACTTCTGATTTATGGGCATCTTGTCCTCAAAGACAACAAGATTACTCCAGAGTGGATGTTCAACTAGGTCTGGTAGGCAGTACCAGGTTGTTGATATTGTAGATTGCTGATATTGTCTTTGGGTTTGTGAAGGCCTGTCTGACTCAGTAACCCCTGTAGGTTTTCCAATGACTGGTTGGTTAGGGATTGCTTCGGGAGTGGATTGCCACGTCCTTCTCCCCTTTCTGTGGTGCTAGGGATCGAAACCAGGTCCTCTGCAAATATGGAGCAGCACTCTACCAACTAAGCTAAGTCCCACCCCAGTACCAGATTTGTTGTTGTTAGGTGCCATCAAGTAACTGTCCAACTCATAGTGCAACCCTGTGTACAACAGGTGAAACAGTAGTGCTTGTGCTTCTCTGCTATTCATAGGGTTTTCATTGGCTGATTGCTTTTTGGCAGTGGGTTACTGGGTTTGTCTCCCAAGCCTACAGCACATGGGGTTCCCAGCTCCCATCCAAGTAGTAACTAGGCCAAACCCTGCTTAGCTTCTGAGACTTAACAGGATCGGACACCATAATGATTTGGCTACTCTTTCTTCAGAGGATCAAATTCTTAGTCATAAGAATGTGCTGTTGTCATTTACAACATAAAATATTATAGTAGGGTTGATAGTAATTAAGAAACTTTTGGTTAAACAGTATTGTTTAAAGGATGTATCATCAGAGACATTGCTCCCATAAAGTTCTACCTCTGCTCTCAGAGCATCAATTCTCTGTAATGTGATCTACAAGTGTAGCAATACTAAAAGCATTGACTTTTCAAGGTTAAGAAGTGGTTTTCTTGGCTTAATCAGGGATTTTCTCTGTAGCTTTGGGAATCTGTGAATCCAGGTTTATTACAGGAAAACTGGAGATAATTATGTCCAGACTGCCTAACATTTGGGAGCACTTGCTAATAGAAATGCATCAAATGACTTTGTAAATTCTAAAGATAACAAAAGGCACTTAGATCACTGTTACTATTTTGAATTCTATAAAGGAATCACAAATCATAGGTTTGGTTCAGCATGGATCAAGTACTTTTCATGCAGGTGTAGAAAAAAATGAGAACCTCCTTTCCAGTGGGGCTGGGATTTAGTTCAGTGGGTAGAGCGCTGTGCTGCAGTCTCTGAGGTCCTGAGTTCAATTCCCAGCACCGCAAAAGTGGGAGAAGGGCCTGGCAATCCACTCCCAAGACAATCCTGAAACAGTCAGCCATTGAAAACCCCATGAGGGTCGCTATGAGTCGGATACCGACTCGATGGCACCTAACAACAACAACAACCTTTCCAGTGGTCATTGTCAAAGCACCACTTCCTCTCTAAGACTATCTTTCACATTCTTTTATGGGAAGTTTTCTGATTCCTTCAAATGTACATGTGGTCTTCCTCCACTAAATGCCCTGACGCTTTTAGTTTTTATTTGTGTCTCTACTTGGTCAGATACCTCCCCTTCCCACCCCGCAACCCGCTTTTTTTAATTCCCCTGTAGTACTGAGGAGTTGGACCTGAGACCTCACACATGTTTATTGTAAGTGCTCAGCCACTAAGCCATACCTTCAGTCTATATTTTTTCTTTGTATTTTGAGATAGGCTCTTGCTAAGTTATGCAGGCTACCTCTGGCGTCGAACTTGTGATTCTCCTGCCTCCATCTCCTGAGTCACTGGGGAAAAAGTCATGTGCCAAACTACCTTGCTCATTATTTTTTTCCCTCTGCATTTTTTTCTGTAGTGGGGGGAATTGAACCCAGAGCCTCACACCTGATATGCAAGTGCTGTATTACTAAACTATACTCCTAGCTTTTTTCAGGCCTTTATATCTAGATAACCAATTTCATCTGCTTGGCACCTGGAACTCTAACTCATTTTTTATGGAATGGATTGTTGTTTGACATCTTGTTGTAGAATCTACAACAAAGACAGTCAAGATCTTTAAAATAAATAATATTTTGTCCCTGACAGTTCAGAAAACAGGAGTTTGGTGGCTTAAGGCTAATGGAAATTTAAGGTACAAAAAATGTATTCTTATATTTACTTATTCATTTGTTTAATAAATATTCACTAGGTCCTTCTCATGTGAAGAGAATGCTGTAGGAACTGTTACCTAATACAAAATTCCCCAAAGTCCCTCTAAAAAGTTAAGAAAGGATATGATAGTCTAATTCATAAAATAGAAAGGAAAAATAAAGTTTCACACTAGTTATGTTTGGAAGTTTCCTTTTGTTTCCAGACCAATTTCTCTGAAATCAACTGTTTCAGAGAAACAAGGTCAAAAACCCAGAACTGATAAAAATCTGCAGAAGAGTCAGTCCAGCCCTGTCCTTTTATCCAAGAGGGTAGAGCTCAGCTAAGTGATGGTAGTCATAGTGTGTGGAGATTATTTATCTCCCCTTACTTAGAAGTCCTGCAATAATAGGTAACAGTTCATATGTGTGTGTGTGTGTGTGTGTGTGTGTGTGTGTGTATAATATTTACTCAGTGTGTGTGTATGTGTGTATAGAATGAATCTATAACCTTTAAGACTATGGTGATATTCTGGTGTTTTCATACGTCTCCATATTTCTGATAAACCCTTGGTTGTTTTAGGTGCAGTTGAGTTGGTGTCCAACTCTTAGTAATCCTATGTACAACAGGCAAAACATTACGGTTACTGCTTCACTGCTATTTATAGGGTTTTCAATGGCTGATTTTTTCTGGGAATGGTTTGCCAGGTCCTTTTCCCAAGCCTACAGCACCTAGTGTTCCCAGGTGTTCTCCCAACTAAGTATTAACCAGGCATGACCCTGCTTAGCTTTTGAGATCTGACAGGATCAGATGCCACCATGTGATAAATCCCTAACTTGTTCAAAAGTCACTTTATGCAGCAAATAAATATGAGGTTCATTAGAAACTAGATCAAATGAGACTTTATGTGATACAATTGTTCATGGTAATGTTTTCATTTAAATAAATATTCCTAATTATCTACTTCAAAGTAAGAAAGCAGTAACTTCAGCCACAAACTGAGAATTAAAAAAAATTCTACCACATTCTTTTATTTCCTTGTAGATGTGCCATCATTTCTACACACACATAGAGAGACACACACAGACACAGAAACACACACGTATGAGGGCTGGTGTTTAGTTCAGTTGGTAGAGTACCACTCTGTGTTCTCTGAGGCCCTGGATTTAATTCCCAGCACCCTAAAAATGGGAGAAAGACTTGGCAGCCCACACCTGAAATAATCTTGAAAACAATCAGCCATTGAAAACTCTATGAGGGCTGTTATGAGCCTATCTGACAACAACAACATATATGTGTGTGTGTGTGTGTATGTATATGTATACATATGTGTATGTATACACACACACACACACACACATATATATAGAGAGAGACCATGTGTGTCTGCGTGTGTTTCTGTGTGTATATATATATATATTACATATATATATATATATTACATATATATATATATATATTACATATATATATAGTTATTGTTATTAGGTGCCATTGAGTTGGTGTTTGACTCACAATAACCCTATATACAAATGATGAAACATTATTGTCAGTGATTCTCTGCTATTCATAAGATTTTCCATGGCTGATTGATTTGGGGGAGTGAGTTGCAGTGTCCTTCTCCCAAGACAACAGCACCTGGTGTTCTCAGGTGGTCTCCTATCCAAGTACTAACCAGGTCCCACCCTGCTTATCATTAGAGATCTGATGGGATCAGATGCCACGGTGGTAGGGCTGCAGATATAGATACAAAGAAGATCTTGTGCCTGGCACAGAATCGGGAAGTGTTTTGGTCTGCTGTACATAGGTTCGCTATGAGTCAGACTCTACTCGACAGTACCTAACAATAACAACTTATATGTAGATATGCACATATGTGTGTATGTATGAGTTAAACATTAAATTTAGTCAGAATCGAATTTCATTCTATCCCTGTGTCCACCAAAAATAGATTATATCATAAATAAGAGTCTATGCCAAGGTTTTAGCTGTCCAAGTTTTAAAACTTGTACTATATTTTCTGTGATTTCATTGGATTTGTTCTTCTGATGAATTCTGAGAAATTTAAACTAAAGCAAAATTTAAATAAAAATATATCTAATGATTCCAGAAGCTTTGATAATTTGTATTGTTATAATTCTTAACATAGAACACAGAAAGAAGGCTGGAGGCTGACTTTCTTCTCCTATGATTCCATTGTCCCAGAATCCCTGTGGTCTGATGCTAATTATTTGGGGTTGTTTGTATTTTTTGTGCTTATAAATGGCAGATCTTTACAGGGAGTAGATTTGCAGCAATTAAAAGCTAGATTTTTTGAAAGCTCACTCATTCCATGGCTGTTTGTATTTCCACTTCCCTCAGTGGGAAGAACATAGGAGTGTGTAATTATTGACTCCAGTCCTAACACCAGCTAGTTCTCTGCTTTGGAGTGAGTTCCTCCTCTTGAAGTGAAATATAGTTTCCTCCTCTGGAAAATTGCAGTGGTCATACTTGCTGTCCAAATTTGACATATGAACTAAATTTAATCATAAATATAAAAGGGGAGCTCAGCGTTTAGCACATGGGAGGCATTTGATGATGGAAAGTAATTTTTGTTTGTTTTTGTTTGTTTTTTGTTTCTCTACCTTCTACTGACTTTCAGAGTATAAAGGTAAGACTGGATTAACAGCGAGTAAGTACCAAGCTCATAGAAGCCAGAATGGTTCTGTGAGGTATCAATGTAAGCAGTTTGGGACTCTGCTTCAGAAGCTGTGTGGTTACTGCATTAAGAATGCTCTCTTTAGCTGGGGAGGTGGTGCATGCCTATAATCCCAGTGACTCAGGAGATGGAGGCAAGTTCGAAGCCAGAAGCAGCCAACATAATTTAGCAAAATCCTGCCCCAGGATAAAAAATAATAATGGAACTAAGGGTGAAGCTCAGTGGAAGACCACTTTCACAGTGTGTGCAAGGACCTGGATTCAGGTCCCCTAGTATGAGAGAGAGAGAGAGACAGGGAGAGAGAAAGAGAGAGAGAGAGAGAAATTGAGAGAGAGAATGCTTTTCAGAGTCACATTCAAAATCTCCTTTAATTAATGGCCATTGAAGTAATTGATCCACACTACAACTAAGTTTTTAAAGTATTTTTGTAGCAGCACAATGATATTATTCAAGAAATATGGTAATATATATATATAATCTATATATTATATAATATGTAATACATATTATTACATGATTATTATATTAATATATATAATATATAATATACAATATATAATATATAATATATATGTACTATATACATGTGGGCTGGGATTTAGCTCAGTGGGTAGAGCACTGCACTGCAGTCTCTGAGGCCCCGAGTTCAATTCTCAGCACCGCAAAAATGGGAGAAGGACCTGGCAATCCACTCCCAAGGCAATCCGGAAACAGCCATTGAAAGCCCTATGAGGGTCGCTATGAGTCAGATGCCAACTCGACGGCACCTAACAACAACAACAATAACAATATAGATAATATATGGAACAGAGTCCTTGTTTTCATGGAAGTTAAATATATCTACTGTTTTGTATGAAATGATAGAAGACCAGATGAGTTGTGGCATGATATCAAAGACATCATTCATGAGGAAAGTAAAAAGTTAATAAAAAGACAGAAAAAAAAGACGAAATTACATTCCAAAAGAGACTCTGAAACTTATTCTTGAAACTCAAGCAGTTAAAGTAAAAAGAAGACATGGTGAAGTTAAGGAAATAGATCTCAAAGAGCAGCTCAAGAAGATAAAATCAAATATTTTAATGATATGTGCAAAGGGCTGGAAACAGAAAACCAAAAGGGAAGAACATGCTCAGTTTTTCTCAAGCTTAAGGAATTGAAAACAATTTAAGCCTCAAGTAGCAATAGTGAAAGACTCTACATGGAAAATATTAAACAATGCAGGAAACTTTAAAAGAATATGGAAGGATTACACAAAGTCATTATACAAAAAAGAATTGGTAGATGACCAGCCATTTCAAGGGGTTGCATATGATCAGGAGCCAATGGTACAAAAGGTTGAATTGGAAGCTGCTTTGGAGGAATTGGTGAAACAAAAGGCTCCAGGAATTGATGGAATACAAGTAGAGATGTTTCAACAAACAGATGCAGCACTGGGGGTGCTCATTTGTTTATGCCAAGAGATTTGGAAAACAGCTACCTGGCCAACTGAATGAAAGAGATCCATATTTGTGCTGATTTCCCGGAATGAGAATCCAACAGAATATGGAAACTATTGAATGATATCCTTACTATAACATACAAGTAAAATTTTGCTGCAGGTCATTCAGCAGGGTATATAGAGAGAATTGCTGGAAAATCAAGCTGGATTCAGAAGACAGTATGGCATCAGGGACATTATTGCTGAAGACAGGTGGATATTAGCTGAAAGTGGAGAATACCAAAAAGGTGTCTATCTATGTCTTATTGACTGTGTAAAGGCCTTTGACTGTGTGGATCATAACAAAGTATGGATAAAACTGTGAAGAATGGGAATACCAGAGCATCTAATTGTGCTCATGAGAAATATGTACATGGAACAGGACACAGACATTCTAATAGAACAAGGAAACATTGTTTGGTTTAAGGTTGAGAAAGGTGTATACCAGGGCTATATTCTTTAATCTGTATGATGAGCAAATAGTCTGAGAAGCAGGATTTTATGAAGAAGAATATACCATCATGATTGAAGGAAGACTCATTAATAACCTGCATTATACAGATGACACAACTCTGTTTTCTGAAAGTGAAGAGGATTTGAAACATTTACTGATTAAGATCAAAGAACACAGTCTTTAGTATGGATTGAATCTCAACATCAACAAAACAAAAATAATTACAACTGGGTCAGTAAGCAAATTCATGATAAATGGAGAAAGCATTGGGGTTGTCCAAGATTTTGCTTTACTTGGTTCTACAATCAATATCTGTGGAAGCAGCAATCAAGAAATCAAAAGACACAATGGATTGGGAAAGCTGTTGCAAAAGACCTCTTCAAATTATTGAAAAGAAAAGACACATTAAAGAACAAGGTGCCCTTGATTCATGAGATGGTATTTGCAATCTCATCATATGATTGTGAAAGCTGAACATTGAACAAAGGAGACAGGAGAAGTATTGATGCTTTTGAATTATGTGGCTGGAGATGAATATTGAATATACCATAGACTTCCAAAAGAACCAACAGGTCTGTCCTAGAAGAAGTGTAACCAGAGTGCCCTTTGAAAGCAAAGATGGCTAGACTGCCTCTTCTATATTTTGTACATGAATTCAGAAAGGACCAATCCCTGGAGAAGAACATCATGTTTGGTAGAGTGGCAGGTCAATGAAAAAATAGAAAACCCTCAACTAGATTTATTGACCCAGTATCTGCAACAATGGGCTTAAACATAAATAAGATTGTGTGCCTGGCATAGAATCAGGGAGTGTTTTGTTATATTGTACATAGGGTTGCTATTAGTCAGACCCAAGTCCATGACACCTAACAACAACTATTTTATATGTTTTTTGGTTAGGTGTCATGGAGTTGGGTTTTATATATACATGTATATATAAAATTTTGTATCTTCAAAATTTGAATTGTGCTTGCTATATACAAGACAGAGAACAAAGCATGAAAGAATAGAATCTAACAGTTTTAAGCACACAAATGTTGACGCTGCCCAAAAAATCTTTGTAAGTTGTCAAGTTTTATTATTCAATGTGTCCAGCTGCTGTAGACTAAGCATTTATCCTTTTGACTAGCATATCCTTTTCTCACCTCAATTTTCAGAAATAAACTGTGGCAAGGGACAGAACCCTAACTTTTTGCAGTTCTGAAGGGAGCATCATTAACATATGTTTATCTTTGAATCCTCTCTACAACTACATGGCAAGATAGCTCTCAATCTTGTGCTTGCAAACTTACTACTTTCTGAGTAGACAGATCTGGATATTTGAAAACTCTTGCTAATCAATCATCATTTTCCCCTAGTTTCTCTTTTGGAAGAGTTAAATGAGTGTTTATTCTTTATAGCAAGTACTCTATGATACTTAAGTTCATATATGCTTCTATTTCTTTTTCAAGCTAAAGCTTGGTACCTTTAAGCATTGGCAAGTTATGTAGCATGCTCACTGAACTGTTTGCCTTCTTCCAACAATATGTCTGTGGAGTTTATGCTACTCTTCAAGTACATTTAGAGATAAACTATAAAACTGTGGTTTGACAAAAAAAGAAAGGTAGGAAGAAAGAAAGGAAAAGAGAAGAAAAGAAAAGAAAAAAAGAAAAGAAAAAGAAAAAGAAAAAGAATGTTGTTGTTGTTGTTGTTGTTAGGTGCCGTCGAGTCGGTATCCAACTCATAGCGACCCTCATAGGGTTTTCAATGGCTGGCTGTTTTGGGATTGCCTTGGGAGTGGATTGCCAGGTCCTTCTCCCATTTTTGTGGTGCTGGGAATTGAACTCGGGGCCTCAGAGACTGCAGTGCAGCACTCTACCAACTGAGCTAAATCCCAGCCCCAAGAAAAAGAATAGTGGAGTTATTCTTCCTTTGGACTCTACAGCTATACCTCCCTGGCATTAGATCTCAGAAGCTAAGCAGGGTTGGGGTTAGGCCTGGTTAGTCCTTGGACATGAAACCTCCTGGGAATACTGGGTGCTATAGGCTTGGCAGAAGTACCCAGCAGCCTACTCCAGGAATAATCATCTATTGAAAACCCTATGAATAGTACAGGAGCACTGACAAGAATGCTGGGCACAGTAAAGTGTTGGGTACTGTTTCATCTCATATACATAGGACTGCTATGAGTCCAACCTGACTCCACAGCACCTATCAACAACAATATTCTTCCTGTAGGTACTATCATTTTTTTCCCCTGCCTGGTCTGGAATCATTGTGAGTGATGGCCACAGCAAACTGGTGATTTACACATGCCTCATTGCTGATTCAGGGCTGCAATTTAGCTCAGTTGGTAGAGCGCTGCTCTGCAGTCTCTGAGATCCCAAGTTCAAGTCCCAGCAACACCAAATGGGAGAAGGACGTGGCAACACACTCCCAAGGCAATCCCGAAACAGTCAGCCATTGAAAACCCTATGAGGGTCACTATGAGTTGGACTCCACTCAAGGGCACCTAACAACAACAACAACATTGCTGATTCAAGGGCTTTAACGCATTCACAGTTACTGCCACTTGTCCACATCTTCAATGTGTGCATCTAAGGAAAGCCCTGGGTCCTGTTCCTTTGTTCGTTTGCTTGTTTGTTTTTGGCTTTGTTTTTTGAATTCCATATTTTGATATTCATCCCTTCTCTGAAGTCTATCAAGATATTTTCAGTTCAGGCATTCAAAGCACTTTCTGTCTCTTCCAGTTTCAACTAACTTGTAATATAATGCTTTGTATTTTACATATATAAATTGAAGTCATTAATCAATATCCTTAATCATTAAGGTTGAGAATAGTCTTATGGCCCAACAACACATTTCCCTCCAGGTTAGTGTGTATGCTTTAATTCTGAGACTAAACACAGCTATCTAATTAAATAAGTATTCTGTGCATAGTTTTCTATTTCAATAAAAGATTAAAAAGTATCTCCTAATATGTCTCATCAAAATCTTAGATAGACTATAATACCACATTCTCTGAATTACCACATTGGTGACCTATGTAAAAATAACATTGAAAAACAAGTGAAAAGTAGTGGTTAAGTGTTTAGACTTAGAAGTCAAGTTGCTTAGATTTGAATCTTGATTCTGCTGCTTTCTTGCTATGAGAATTGGGGAACATCTGTGAATTCTTTGTGTCTTAGTGTCCTATTTGATAAAAAGGAATGGTTGCACTGACCTTAAACAGTTGTTGCATAGTTCAAATGATGGAGGAAAGGAGAAAGAGAGAGAGAGAGAGAGAGAGAGAGAGGGAAAATAAAACATCTAATACACTTAGTAACAAGTATAATGATTAATGGCAATATTAATAAATGGACACTAATATATACATGCATATATATAGACATTGCATAACTTATAGCTTGTTTTCTATTTATAAATATGTTAGATCCAAAATAATATAAATCATTATTTTTGTTTTTGTTAGGTGTAGTTGAGTCACGTCTGACTCATAGTGACCCTCATAGGGTTTTTAATGACTGTTTTGGGATTGTTTTAGGAGTGGATTGCCATGTCCTTCTCCCATTTTTGCAGTGCTGGGGATCGAAACCAGAGCCTCAGAGTGTGTGGAACAGCACTCTACCAAGTAAGCTAAACCCTAGCCCTATAAATTATTAAGGGTGGAGAAATTCTTAACAAAAAAGTAAATGACACATGGAGTGTATCTTCTGCATAGAGCAGTTCTACTAAGTAGGACAGGTGCATGCCCAAGTATCCTGGAAGACTCCGACTGTGATAGATGGAAATATGGTGCAAGAAAGTAATCAGGGAGGTGGCAGGTCTCGGCCCGCAGTCACTGTCCATGGGGATGGTCCCTGCATGGCAAGTGAATTCCTAGTTACCAAGCTACACTTCAAATATAGAGCTTCAATCCTTCAGATAAGGAGCTGACAACCAAGGGCAGCCTATGGATGAGCAAAAATTCCCCATATTTCTTGTCTAATGGGCGTCGTTGACCTTTGCATGGATTCTGACATGTCTTCACATAGATAACTTCATACAGATGACTGCTAAACTGAACACTACTTATTATGAAAATGACGTTGCTCTTTCAACTGTGTGCCTATTAACAACATTCATGGGAATAGCAGTCCTTTCACACAGTCCTGCTACTCAGTGTTTAAGAAGCAGTCAAATACTCAAGTGAAGAAGCTCTAATAAAAACCTAATAGTTATCTTTTATTTAATATAATAAATGAAGTTTCACATTGTTTTTTGAAATTATGAATGATTTTTGCCACTTGCCCAAATACTTTACTTTTACTTATGTAGAGCTCTTATTTTACTCATTTGATAATCAATATAAAAAGCTATCCCAGCCTCCATATTAATAATATATTATCGTCTTAAGGTACATTTATGAATAGATCAAGATATCTCAAAATTTATTCTAATCATTTTATCAAATTCATTTCAAATTTTAAGTCAAGATCTGTACTGACACTTTGTGGGTGAAAATACAAATTTCTTAATGCCTATTTACTTGGAGATATTATTACATTTTCATTGTCTGTGATTGAAACTCAAATAGAGTTTTGTTGATTTTAATATTTTATATCAAGAAGTACCAAGCATTACTCTTTCAAATATGACAGAGTGCATTAATTTCATGTATTAATTTCTGTGCCCTTATATAAAGCATCTTCCTTCATAATTTTTAAGGATAGAAAGAGCATTCTTTTGGCTAGCATTTTCTAGGAAATTATATAGAATTTTGTTTATGGCTAAAAGCCACAAACAGAAAATTCTAGAAATTAAGTGAAACTTCTTGGTTCTGTTTGTCCCCTCTGTTAGAGCAGTAGTGTTTTAAAATACTAAACAAAACAGTCATACTGTTCTGGGAACAATTTTCTCTCTTTAAATTAGATAACATAAATTAGCTATGGGAAACTTAGAACTGGAAATTTTCAATCTCCCTTAAGCAACCCTCAGGAAGCTACATCAATTACAATGAACTGATAGTTTGTGAAGTCATTGCCTTAAATCAGTCTGTGCTATTCATCTATAGCAATGTTTTCAATGATATCACCTATTCCACAAAAGAATGAAAATAAGTGAATTACTGAGAAGCTCAATATTTCTAAAAAGAACTAAAGTTTCTAGAATTTATACCTACTTAAATGGTCTTCCTTGTGAGGTATTCAAGGGAATCTAAAGAGAGATTAGACAACTATTGAATTAATTTTTTCTAGGTTATATCCAGTTGGGACAGGCAAAGACAAATCTTGCTACTGGAGCATAGAAGTCAAACTGAATAGTAGTAAAAGCGGAAAATTTAAGGAGATATTGCCAACTTATCATACTCAAAAAAGCTCACAAATATGAATTCTAAATGTAGAGTCACTCCCAGAAATGATCCTTAAATGCAGGAATTAGTATTTTGGGGATCCTGTAATATAGTCAAGCAGAGAGAAAGAGAGTAAACCCTTAGTTGAATACTCAGGGAAGCTGGGATCCCAGGAAGCAAGAGAATGAGCCTTTGAGTGCAGCTTTGGATTGGCATGCTTGGTCTTCTCCGTGCTCTGTCGCTGGCTAGCATTTTATTGCTAGTGAAGTCATTTAACCTCTCTGTAGCACCATTTTCCCTTCTATTAAGGGAGGCTAGACTAGAATGTAGGACACACTCAATGAATATTTGTTAAATGAAAGGCTCTTTTTAGGATCATTTATTTTCTCTAGTTTTCTCTATTTTAGGAGTCAATAGGAATTAGCAAGTAAGAAACAGATACTTGCACTTCTCATGAAAGCAAGTATAGGTTTTGCCTTTTAATCTCCTTTTCCTCATCTTTTTAAAAAAGTATAACATATTACTTTCACATATTTGAAAGAATTAGGAAGATAATTTAAAATATCAGTAAGGGGACTCAAAATTTAAAATTCTGTAGGCATTTTAACTTTTTGAATGAGTTGGATATAAATTTTCCTATAATATTATGTTTTATACCTCTGGCAATATCCAACAGTAGCCTGCTTAAAAGAAATAAACCATTTTTCTATAAATGTCTGAGTGATTATGTTATGTCTACCTAGAGAACAAAGGTAAATATCTGAGAGGAGATGTGTCCTAAAACTGAAAGGCACAAAAGTATAAGTAGAGATATCCATGCCTATTATAGAAAATAGAAATTTCAGGAAGACAGTTGAAATTTTGTGATCAAAAGAAGCTGAGATGGTTAATAAACTAAAATGGTTTATAAATAATAACTGAAACGATGCTTATTTAAATTATTTCCTTTAAAGTTTATGATTTAAAAATATTAGCTAAGAACATTGTGGATATTGTAGAAAGAGGAATTAAATATTTCAAAATAGAAAAATAGCTTATAATTTGGTCCAATATAAAAATGCCTACCAAAATTTAAAGTCTAGTACAATCTTCTTCAATCTGTAAATAATAGGGAAAGAGATACTTGCTCTCAAGCAGTAACAGCAGCTCACTTTACCACAATGAGCTACCGTTCCAGAGCTAATTTGTCATATTTATATCCATCTCTTTTATTTTTTTACCAACAGTCAACTACATTTGTATGAAAGGAGTTACTGTTCTATGACAATATAAGAAATTTGGCTTTATTTTTTAAAATAGGCAAATAAATATAGTTTTCTACTAATCTTTCTAATTCAAAGGAGATGTTTTTGCTTTGAAGGCAGTTTCCTTATACCTGATATCGACACAGTTGATAAGATTTCATTCACTGCTTTGTACTGCCCGACTCTCCAATATACAATATCCATTAGTAGTTGCCAAGCAACTGTGACAATTATGTGGCTCAAACACTGGCATTCATTGTCATTATGCTTCATTGTAATGTGGTGCACGCGCGTGCACGTGCGCGCGCGCGCGTGTGTGTGTATGCAAGTGTGTTTAAATAATAATACAAGTCTAGATCAAAATGAGGGTTTTAAAGGATGAAGGATTTTGAGGTATAATGAGCATATAGGTAGAGGCTCTGGAAGAAAGAGCTATCAAGTTGTAGGCACAATGATAAGGGCCTGTAGACTCTCATCTCAGACTCTCATCTTGATTCAAACTTGTTCACTAACTCTTCAGTAGTCATCTTCATTGTAAGCTTAGGAAGGAAACAGTTACAGTATGAAAGTAGTGACTATCTGTACATCTGGAATGAACAGTGTGGCCCAGGTGTCATTGTTGGGTGGGCCACTTCTTAAGACAGTTGTTGTTCTTGTTAGGTGCCGTTGAGTCGGTATCTGACTCATAGCGACCCTCTGTACAACAGGGAAAGTACTATGATCAGTGCTTATCTGCTGCTCATAGGGTTTTCAATGGCAGATTGATTTTTGGGAGGCGGTTGCCAGGTCCTTCTCCCAAGCCTACAGCTTCTGGTGTTCCCAGGCGTTCTCCCATCCAGGTACTAACCAGGCCCGACCCTGCTTAGCTTCCAAGATCTGACGGGATCGGATGCCACAGGGCTACAGCTGCAGGCTCTTAAGACAGTAATATATTTAAATAGTGAGAAAATGATTTAGAGGAACTACTGTTTTGTTTATTTATGAGACTAGTCTTTCTTTGGGGTGGTGGTGAGACTGAGACTTGCTATATAGGCTGTCACCTCCACCCCTTTTCAAGCTCACAATTTTTCTTCTGTCTCTTGAGTGCTGGGATTACAGGTCTGTACCATCATACCTGGCGAGACTAACCTTTTCAGTAGCATTTTTTTAAAAAGTGTAGTTTTTACATAAATGTATAAAAACAGTTTTAAAAGGCTTTCTCACTGAATATGGTATCATACTAGCCACTTTCACTGAAACCTATGACAATGTGCAATCACTTCTGTCATTACTCAGTTTGATCTTCATAATCCTGTGGTTTGGAGAGCACTCTTACAGGCTCACTTTTCTTCTCCTCCTCCTCTTCCTACTCTTCCTCCTCCTTCTCTTCCTCCTCCTCCTTCTTCTCCTTCTCCTTCTCCTTTTCTCCTTCTCCTCCTCCTCCTTCACCTTCCTTTTCCACATCCTCCTCCTCCTCTTCCTTCTTCTTGTTCTTCTTCTTCCTCCTCCTCCTCCTCTTCTTTTTCTTACTGGGAGGGTGAACTCAGAGCTTCACACAAACTTTGCAAGGGCTCTAGCATTGATCTGAAACCTCAGCCCCCCTTTTTAATATTTTACCTTGAGACAGAGTCTCACTAAATTACACAGGCTGCCTCTGGCCTTGAACTTGTGATCCACCTGGCTCTGCCTCCTGAGTTGCTGGGACTACAGTTGTGCATCACCACACTCAGCTCGCATTTCTTCTGGAGTATATGTTTTTGTGGCTTGCCCATGAAGAAATATTCTAAATAGTCTGGTAATTTCTGAAACTCCATTTAAATGTATTTTTATGTTATTATATTATAAAAAATACTTTGTCGTTTATGTATAACCTCCAAGTTTAGAACAATGTTTGGTGAACAAATACTGCAGGGATACAGATACTTGCTCATGTTTATTCTCAGTCATGTCCTATAATGGAGGACAGTGAAGTAAACACAATGAGTGGTTTTTGAGAAGATTATTATTTGCAGAATCTATATTTCACTGTTATTAAAGAGATGGCTTAGGAGGCTTAGGAAGGCTGTACTTTATCTGTACAGTCAGCACTTCACATCCATGGGTTCTGTATCTGTCAATTCAATTTATCAAGGATTAAAAATATCAAGAAAAAATTGTGCCTGTGCAGAACATGTAAAAAACTGCATGTCATTATACTTAAATAATAAAGTATAACAACTATGTCCATAGCATTTATGTTCTATTAGGTATTATAAGTAACTCAGAGATGATATAAAGTATATGGGAGGATATAGGTAGGTCATGTGCAAATATAATACCATTTTAAATAAGAGACTTGAGTATGTACAGATTTTAGTATCTACAGGGTCCTAGAACCAGTCCTACCAGGATACTGAGAAACAGTTGTTCATATACATATATCACATAAAAATATTATGTATATATACCATATACAAATTAATTGTAATTATAATTTATTTTAATACAAATTGTACAATATAGTTTATTTTAACATTAACTTATTTTAAAGTGAATTAAATATTATTAAAACTCTGGGCTGAGGTTGGTTTAAATATGTATATATTTATTCATTTTGTAATAAAATGATTTGTTAAAAAAATATCATGTACATGATGATACAGATGATAAAATAAGAGAAAAATCCCAAAGAGGATAGACAAATAATTAAACTTTAACATATTACTGAGCTAGATGATCTCTACAGTTCTTTAAAGACCTAAAACTTTATAATTCTGTGAACAGCATTTAAGTATCATCTGAACTAAGCTTTCAAACCCATTCATCAGCCATAAGAATTTTGACATGTATTTATGAGTGTGGATATATTTTCACAAGTCAAGCATTACTTGAGATTTCATGTATGAAAGATGTTGCCTACTAAAATTCCACCTTTTTTTGATAATTTAGTTTATTTAACCATCACATTAAACTCCGTCTAAAGCCCAAACACTTAGAAAATATATTATACTAGAGAACAATAAATGGATATTTTAATAACCCTATACTTAATCTTCCATCTGTTTCCAAAGACTATAAGTATATTTTGTTGCTACCAATTTTTATAGTTTAGTGCCTGAAAAAAATACAAACATGCAGACATTTAAAATGTGTTCTTGTATATTTTTTTTCCTGTTTTCCAAAGCAAGGGTCTAACTTGTTTGTAAGAGCCAAGATTTAAGTGACTAAAGAAAACTACTTTAAATTGACATTGATAAGCTTTAAAAAATGTCAATTTTTAAAAGTATGACATTTCCAATATGACCAATTTCTGGTTGAAAGTGCAGGATGAGACAGTAAGAATGGCATGAAACTTGCATTTAAATCCTTGCGCAGCAGCAAAACGCTTGTGTGACATGTAACAATTTCCATTTCCTCTCTGAAGCTATTTTTTGTCTTTCTAAATGGACTACAACTATATTTGTCTCTAGGTTCTTGAGAAAAAATGAGTTAGATAATATTTGCACAAGCACTTGGCATGTGGTCCATTATTGAACAAATATTACTTCTTATTCTTTCTTCTTACCCCTAAGTCTTTAACCCAAGCCCACTTCTTTCTATTATTCTACAGAGTTCTCTTTATCAAAGCTATTTCTAAGTTGGAATAGATTAGAAAAGGAATATGCAATAGATTTGGTCAAAAGGAAAACTACATATTGTCTCAGAGAATTTGACTTTCTAAATAAATACTAGAAGACATGCCCTGGTACAACAAAGCATCATAAAAATGTATTCTAATTCTGCCCTGAAACACCTGATGGCTCAGGTGTCTATCAACTTCTTCTTTTTTTTTTTTTTTTTTTTTTTTTTTTTTTTTTTTTTTTGCTTTTACCTGTGGCATGCTCTGCAAATATATTTTAACATCTGGGCTTTTATGGAACTTCATAGAAGAAATAGCAAGATTTATTTTCATTAAAAACTTCTAACTTCCACAAGCGATTTTCTCTTCATTAGAAGCAACAAATCTATTGGCCTAGAAATAAACAAGAAATAGATTTTGGAATCCACTTTTGTGTTGCCATTCAAAATGTTATGGCACTGAATTATAGCTGGTATTATTATGCTGTTTGGGCAGTAATTCTAAATACATTCTTTATAAGAGTTTAATCATAATCCTCCTATATTTCTACTATATAAGCTTCATGAGTGACCATAGTTTCATTATTTGAGCCATATAAAAGTTAATCTTAGTGATAGTTAGATAAACCAATACTTCAACATTCACTTACTACTATAAAGCTCAGTGCTTCAATAACTTAAAGAAAACATGACAAAGATATTTCTATGTGCATAGTACATATATTTTTCTGATAGGAATGTAGTTAGAGGCAACATAATTAAATTTTGGTCTTATTTGTTATTGTTTTTTTTGTGTGTGTGGTACTAGACAGGCTGAACCACAGCTGAACCACCACGGCTTCCACACATACTTTTGCAAATGCTCTACTACTAAGCTGCATCACTAACCTTTTCTGTATTTTTTAACTTGAGACAGTCTTGCTAAATTATGCAGGCTGGGTCTCACCTCAAACTTGCAATCTTCTTGCCTCCACATCCCAATTTGCTAGTACTACAGGTATGCACCACCACTCTCACCCTAAGCATTAGTTTTAAATTCATCAATTCAATCATTCAGTATTGTCCCAATGTAAGTATCTCCTCTTTTTTGGCATAGCTTATTAAAAAAATAAAGAATCTTATTTAAAAAAATAAAGAAGAAGTAAAGGAAGAGGGAAAAATAGCTTCTGGTGAGACAAGTATATGGTGTAATACAGTAGAAAGACAAATTTAAAGTTTAGATGTTTTAATGTGTAGTGAATGGCCAATTCTTAATAAATTATGAACTTTGGGCAAGCATTGATTTTGGGAAATCTCATGCATATAATTCAGTTTCTACAATTAAAAGGACACATTACCTGTTCCTAGATTCATAAAGGTGTGATGAAAAGTCAAGCACTAATCTTTGATCTCTTTTTTCCCCACAACTTGGCAACCAGATGATCAGTGTTTATATAGTAGAAGAATAAAGATTTTAAGGATTATCATCTTTATTGTCTTTTTTCCCATAATTTCTCAACATTGACCTAAATCAGTAGGCTTTATTCACAAAATTTTCAAACTCAATGTCATTTATACAGTATCTCAGCATGTTACCAATGTCTATTGACTTTTCTTACTTGGAACTCATCTTAACAATTTGCAATTTACTTTAAAAATGTTATTGTTAAGTTGTAGAATACTATGCTTGATTACCTTTCCTCAATCTTTTTAGAAAATTAGTTCCATTCTGATACTTTACTCATCCTGTGAGTGTTAAATAAGAGATCATTAGCTCTAACATTGTGGACTTGACACCTTAGTTTTGTCTTGAGCACTGAAGCACCTCAGAGAAGACTTAGCAGATGTTTATTGATCTGGATGCCTTGCCATGTGTTATTCAGAAAAAGTATAAGAAATGTTAGTGAACATTGACCGCCTTCTACAGAATCTTATAATCTGAATGTATGTTAAACTCAATAAAGATCGAGGAATTAAGAGAGATGCCAAGGATAAAAGGTTATGGACTATTTCTATTAACACTGCTTCTGATATCAGATCTGGGGGCTTTTTTTCAGACCAACAAACAATTATCTAACTTTCCACACACCAAACTGGGCATCCACCAGTTTGATTCAATTCAGACACTAACTACCTAGAGTTAGTTTCAAACTTCACAGGTTGAGGGCTTAGCTTTACTAGGTGACCCCTATTTCCCATGCCAATTGCAGGTCCTGACATCCTAGACTTCTAGCCAACTGGCTGTAAATTGAGGGTTCTTGTGAACTCTTTCTGAGATTCAGTAATTTATTACAATGGCTCAGAGAAGTCAGAGAAAGCAGTTTCCTCACTGTTATCAAATTGTCATAAAGAATATTATGAAGGATGCATGAGAACAGCCACATGAAGAGGTATATAGGGGAAAGTCTAGAAGGGTCCTGGGCAAGAAGTTCTTATCTCTGGGGAGTTAGGATACAACATGCTTTAAGCACATGGATGTATTCACCAACCCAGGAGCTATCTGAACCTTGTACTTTAGTAGTTTTAGTGGAGGTTTCATTACATAGACATGCCTGACTGAATCATTGGCTACTGGTGAGTGTGATATTGTGATTCATAATAGGAAATACACATTGGTATTTCCTGGTTTCCTGGAACACAGCTCTTAAAACCTGGGGTATCCTCAAGATGATTATCTTTTTGTGTGCTAATGAGATGACTACTGGCTGGGTAATCCTGATGGCCCCAAAATGCAAGACTGGATACTAGGAACACTAACCTTGTAATTGGATGGTGGAAAATTTCAGTCACCCACCAAACTCTCACCCTACCCTCTAACTCTGATCTTCAGGGAGAAGAGACTGAAGGTTGAGTTGATCTCCAAGGACAAATAATTTAATTAATCATACCTACATAGTGAAGCCTGCATAAAATCCCAAATAAGAGGGTTTTAGACCTGGATTGCTAATCATTGAGAGGTAACTGGAAGGAGACTTACCCAGAGAGAACATGGAAGTGCTGTGTTCACACTGCAATGCTTGGCCTTCTATATCTCTTAATTTGGTTGTTAATAGTGAATAAAGTGTTTTCCTGACTTATATGAGATGCTACAGCAAATTAAGTGAACTAAGGGAGTCACAGAGCACCCATTTTTTAGTCAGTTTGTCAAAAGCACAGGTAAAACAAAGTAGGCTGCAAATGGGGACAGTCTTGGGAGGCTGAGCTCTTAACCAGGGAGATCTGATGTTAACCTTAAGTAAAGTGTCAAAATTGAGTTAAATTTTAGAATACTCAGTGTCTGCTAGAGACTTGCTTTGTATGGAAGGAAAACCCTACATACCTGCGTCAGAAGTGTTCTATACTCTATTAAGTGTGGCAGAGTAGGAAAAAGTGTAGATTTTCCTATTTCAAACAGTGACTAATACAATCTCTAGCCCCACCCTGACCCACATTTATGAAATAGGATGTCGTGTTATTCCCCAAGCCAACTCAAAACAAACCACAGGGTGTATAACTCTATTTCTCCCCTCCAAAGTATGGGAAAGCTTCATCTAGTTTTATGGGTTTGAAGTAGTGTTAATGAGAAACAATGATTCTGAATAATTATACAGTCTTCAAAATTTATTATTTTATGCTTGAAATAGAACTAAAATTCCATTTTTCTTTGTGTCTGCTGTGTTATCCTCCTCTTGAGAGAAGTGTGGTGAATTTCTTATCTGTCTAAATATGACTGGAAGAAGAAAATTGGTATATGAAACTAAAAACAAATACAGGGATAGATTCTAAATATTTTCCTATAGATGACTTTATTAAAGTTTCTTTCCTCCCGCTCTTCCTAATGCCAGTTTCTTTTGCCAGATAGCTGAGATCAGAAGCCACTTAGGTGAAGTTAACTATGACAGAATCTACAGAGAGGATTCTGTGAAAGATCTAAATATTAAAGAGTTTATTTCAGGGGGAAGCAAGAGGCTATGTAAGCCAATGAAATTTTGACCTTTTATGTATTTAATGTTATTCTCAAGTTTTAGATTGGTTATGTTAGTAAGGTTAGCTCCATTGATAGAATCCATACAGCAAAATCTTTTATATTAAACCATTTTATTATTTTATCTTTTATACAAATTATTTAGTTTGAATTAATTATTTTTAAACATGAGAAAAAATGTACACATACTTGAACAGGAGAATATGTTTATGAACATCTTTGATATTCTAGGGAATAAGTTTCTGATTATACATATTATAATCAAATGTTTGGCAATGCTTTATTTATCAGTTATCCTTTTGTTCGATTTATATTTATTAAGCAGTTATTATGAAGCAGCTAAGCCTATAGCCACAGCCCTGTTGTTTCCGATCTCTTCAGATCTTGGAAGCTAAGCAGGGTGGGGCCTGGTTAGTATTTGGATGAGAGACCACCTGGGAACACCAGATACTGTAGGCTTGGGAGAAGGACCTGACAACCCACTCTTAAAAATCAATCTGCCATTGAAAACCCTATGAATAGCAGAGAAACACTGATGATAGTGTTTCCCCTGTTTTATGTAGGGTGGCCATGAGTTGGATACCTACTCAATGGCACCTAACAACAGCAATGAACCAGCTAAAGTAATATGAGAAACGTGTGAAATAGCTTACAATACAAACTGTTGCATGAGAGGATCATAAAATGTCTTACGGGAAGATATCAGTCTGGGTCCAATCAAGAGAGAATGTATTGTTTTATGAATACATATAATTTGATATGGAATTGGTTTTTTATTGTTTTTTTCTCCAAAGGTATTTATTTAGATGTGATTAACATTTTTTATTGGAAATTTTAAATGTACAACTTAATGGGCTTCATTCTGACATGTCTTTTATTCTGACATTTCCATATATGCATTTCATTGTACATTGTTCACATAACTTCCCTTGTGTTCTCTCATACCCCATGTCCCACTCCCCCACCAATGGCCTCCTTTCTACTTGTATGTCTTTTTGTGAGGATATTTATTGATATAGAATTGTTAACTGTAACATGAAGAAAGGTTAGTTATTGAGAAGTAAGAGAACTCTAAAGAATACAGGAGTAGCAAATAGATAGATCAGCCACTTCTACTGAATCTGAGAAATAGCAGGTGAGAACATATGGGCTGAGAGCCAGATCTTGTTTGGAAGGGGCTGGCAGTGACTCACTGGATTGCAGCTAAATTTCTGCAATATTGTATCAGAACCACACATGTGAGAGGCAAGCACTCTACCACTAAACTACAGCTAATCCCTTCTTGAAAAAAAATTTAAAAACTCTTCTTTAAGACAGTGATTTGAACTGTATCCTTTCTTTTTAAAGAAAAGCAAATGTTTTTCCAGAAGCTGCTCAGCAGACTTCTACTTATTTAACATTGTTACAATTATATCATATCACCAATCCTTGTTCCGAAGTTTGGCATTTAGTATTTCTAGTGGAGGCAAGTGCTGGAAAATGGGAATGGGTTTTGATTTAGGCACTCCACAGTGACTATCACAAGTGACGTGTGCTGAATAAAGCTCACTTTGATTTTTCTGTAAAAAAAAAGGATGGGAAATGAGAAAGAAAGAATGGATGTAGACAGACAATTTAAGGAGCGGTTGAATAATCCAGGAAAAATATACTTGGGCCAGTTTAATAATAAGGGAATGGAGAGAAGTAGGTAGATTGAAAAGGTATTTGGGACGTAGAATTGACAGCAATTAACTTGGGGTGGCCAGTGAGGAACAGATACATCAAATATTATTCTCAAATTGTAGGAACAATCTGTGGAGGAGATTAATGAGTTCCATTTTTTATTTTTTTTAAGTACTTCTACAATATCCAAAGGGCTGGGATTTGGCTCAGTTGGTAGAGCGCTGCGCTGCAGTCTCTGAAGTCCCGAGTTCAGTTCCTAGCACCACAAAAATGGGAGAAGGACCTGGCAATCCACTCCCAAGGCAATCCCGAAACAGTCAGCCATTGAAAACCCTATGAGGGTTGCTATGAGTCGGATACCAACTTGATGGCACCTAACAACAAAAACAACAACAATATCCAAGAGATAAGGTGCAGAATGCCATTGGATATAAAAGTCAAGGGAGAGAAAGAGAAAGAGATGCTATAATAGTGTATTTTATGCTGCTATAACAGAATGACCAAGACTGGGTAATTTATGAAGAAAAGAAATTTATTTCTCATAGTTCTGGAAGATGGATGTCTAAGATCAAGGCCTGTGCAGGCTGCATCTCCCAAGAAGAAGAAGAGTGTGTCCTCACATAGTAGAAGTTGGGAGGCAAGTCAGGAAGAACTCCTTTTGTCCAGTCCCTTTACACCAAGGGTCCCCAAATCCTAGGCTACAGCCTCCTCAATAGGAACCAGGTCTCAAAGCAGGAAGTGAACAGGAGGCACGCTGTAAATGTAACTCATTTGAATCATCTTGAACCCATCCCTATCCATGGAAGAATTGTCTTCTGCAAAACCAATCACTGGTGCCAAAAATTGAGGACCGATGCTTTAAAAGAGTCCCTTATCCCATTCATCAAGGGGCTGGGATTTAGCTCAGTTGGTAGAGCGCTGCCCTGCAGTCTCTGAGGTCCTGAGTTCAATTCCCAGCACCGCAAAAATGGGAGAAGGTTCTGGCAATCCACACCCAAGGCAATCCCGAAATAGTCAGCCATTGAAAACCCTATGAGGGTCGCTATGAGTCGGATATTGACTCCACGGCACCTAACAACAACAACAACATCCCATTCACCAGGAAGGAGCCCCATGGCCTCACCTCCCATCTCTTCCTACTCTCATCCTGGCAACTCCTGAGTTTTGGAGAGTATGCACTCAAACCAGAGTGGATACTAACAATTAAACATATGATTGATATCTATTCACACTTCAGAGCTTCCAATTTTATGTTCTGTCCATCTTGATATTCCTTTCATTCCCCTTTTCATTCTCCTTGAACCGTCACTTCATTTTAATTGGGTCTCACTGTTTAAATTAGGATTAATTTTTAAATCACTTCAGGGTTCAGTGCTATACCACATTACTGGAGAAGAGAAGCCTTCGCTCATTTCCTGGAATATCAGACAAAATAGGAAATTGGGATCTATTATTCAAGCTGTGTCCTGAAGGGTATGCCTTGAGCTCTTTCTCATACATTCTTCAAGAGATTTTAATTAAAATCTTATTTTAAGGGGAAAAACTTAATTTAGAAAAAGAATGAAATATTTTCTCTTCCAGATTCCATTATAAAAATTTTATTATTGCTAGCACTGTATGTACACACCACAAACCTCACCCTAAACATAGGAAGTAAACTAATACTAATGGTAACATAAATTTAACTGAACAGAAATTAAATGAATAAAGTAGACACTTTAAGTATAAAGGTATAAAGGAACACCATTTGTACTATAGTACGTTAAAGCTCCATTCTTATAAAGGTTTTAGTTTGATTTCTTCATCTGTATATCTAAACTCATTGATATAATTATGAATGTCCTTATTAGCTGGGTGCCGTGGTGAAGGACTGTAATCCCAGTAATTTGGGAGGCTGAGGTAGAGGGTTCTCCAGTTCAAGACCAGAGCCAGCCTGTACAATTTAGAGAAACTATCTCAAAAAAAGTTTTTTTTTTAAAGGGATTGGGGGTTGCAGATCAGTGGTAGAGCATTTGCCTAGCATGTGCAAGACCCTAGGTTCAACCTTCAAGTATTAAAAAAGAAAGAAAGAAAAGAAAGAAAAAAGAAAGAAGAAAGAAAGACAAAAAGAAAGATAGAAAGTGCCTTTATCTGTTGTTTAGACTAAAATTCTCACATCCCATATATTCATATTGCTATTAGTTGTACAACGCTTATCTCTAGAAGCTTCCCGGTGTATGAAGTTTCTTAAGCACTCGTAAGAGAAATGTCTTGCAATAAAATTTGCCTTTTATTATTTGTCATGTTTGTTGTTGTTGTTAGGTGACGTAGAGTCGGTATCCGGCTCATAGTGACCCTCTCATAGTGACCCTCATAGGGTTTTCAATGGCGGACTGTTTTGGGATTGCCTTGGGAGTGGATTGCCAGGCCCTTCTCCCGTTTTTGTGGTACTGGGAATTGAACTTGGGACCTCAGAGACTGAAGCGCAGCGCTCTACTAACTGAGCTAAATCCCAGCCCATTTGTCATGATAATTATGTTGAAATGACAATTTAAACCAAATCTCACTGGCTTAAAATCATAAACTTATTTCCACTGACACAACATGACTAGTTTAGATTAACAGAGATCTCAAAATATCATGGGCACTCAGAGATTGAATATACAGGAAGACTCAATCTCTACACTCAAATGCTAAAACAAAAAAAAGGGCATGACAGATCACATAATCATCCTCGAGATGAAGCATGTTGTTTCTGCTACAGTTTTTTGGTCAAAGCAAGACACATGGCTGCCTGATTCAAAAGGAACAGAAAAGTACAATCCTACTCTAAGGGAGGAAAGAATGTTTTTTAATGCTTTAATAACTCCACAATTCTTGATATTCATTTTGAGTTATTGGTAACTGACATATAATATCAAATATAGAATTTTAAATATATCTTCTCATCTGGAACACTCTAGTTCAAATCATTGCAATCGTAAATAGATTATCACATAACATTTTGCTGTTATTTAACTCCTGTCCTTCCTCAGCCCTTTGTGATCATAATGAAAATTACATCTTTGTAAATTATTAAGCCCATCAGTATATTTTATAATTATTGCTTTAGGCAACTCTTCTTAAATTTTTTAATCATTTAGGAAGAGGAAGAATTACAAACAAAAATGCATGTATACCTTCATTAGTTTTCTTTATTTCTTTAAGTGGAACCAAATTAATCTAGTAGATTTTCATGTCAGCCAGAAGGATTTCATTTAGTACTTCATGTAGAACTGCTGGAGACAAACTGACTTAGTCTATGTC
>VMDO01005933.1:71840-106317 GCA_007922755.1 Pedetes capensis | reverse complement strand
TCTATCTTAAACAGAACTGGACCCCAAGGACATATAGAAAAATACTACTAAGTAAAAGATAGAGAAGACTTGGATGGGAAACTTAGATGGGATGGGTGGGAGGGGGGGAGGCATAGGGGAGGGTAAGGGGTAACCTATATGAATAATGTTTATCAAAATGCATATATGGAAATATCACAATGAAAAGCATGTCAGAATGAATCACATTCAGGTGTACATTAAAAATTTCCAATAAAAAAAGAAAAGAAACAGTGTTGGGAAAACTTGACATCCATATGCAATGAAGATTGACCCTTATCTTACACTCTATATAGTCAGATCCTCATATTCATGACTTCTACAGGCTCAGATTCAACCAATCACAGATCAAAAATACAGAGGGTGCCAAAAATGTATACTGATTTAAAGAAAGGAAAAAAACTGTATTTACAATAGCAATAATATACACCAAAAGCAAAAGATGAATACAAGTAACATATGACTTCTGCCATTACAAGATGTGCTCAAATTACTTGTGGCTGTGTAAGGCTTCCTGGATCTTCTCATGTGCGTATCACACTAAGTTCCATGCACCTCTAATTTGTCATAAATACCTGCAACTGTTAGGCATGTTGGAAATTCTATTGTATACTCATGTCTCCATTGTCATTGTACTTCTACAATGTCCTCAAATTTCTAATACCATTTCAAAATGGTTCTTTGAGTACCCTGCCCATTTCATGGTGGTACTAGCATTTGTTTAATTAATGCCATCTTTTAAGAAAATGTCATACTATACCTTGCTACCATAATTCAATTCAACTGCAAAAAGTAACACATAGATAATATCTCTTGAAATGTATATACATTTTTGCCTCTTTCAGTATTTGAAAAAAATGCATCTTATTGAAAAATGTAAAAAAAAAAAAAGAATGGCTAAGATGTTAACTTGCTTAATGTTAGTGTGGGCTCAATAAAAAGGAAGACTTAGATGCTACTGAAGAAATATAAATTTGTACAATATTTGGGATAAGTAATTTCAATCACAGAGCTTTAAACATGCTTCTACTTTCTTACTTGATAATCCTACCTTTAGAATTCTATCTCAAGGAAATTCTAAGAAATAGATAAAAATTTTATGCACAAAATGCTCATTTTAATGATATGTATTATATTGGAAATTGTAGAGCAGGGCATGGTGGCCCATATCTGTAATCCCAGCACTTGGGAGGCTAAGGCAGGAGGACTGAGAGTTTGAGGACCACCTGGGCTACATGGCAAGACCCTGCCTCACAAAAAATGCTAAATGTTAGAAGATAATGGATGAGTAAATTACAATATATGACATGAATATGTAATATTGTTTTTTAAAAAATTAAAATGTGAATATGTATGAGAAATTACTACACTAAGTGTTTTATATTTATTTGCTCATTTTACCCTCACTTCAACTTGCTGGAGAGTGACTTCCCTTTGCCCCTCTGTTTATCTCTTGGTGGCTGATCTGTATGAACTACATCAAAGGGGTCCCTTGCCATTTTGCTTCTGGTTGTATTAGGTCTCTGGAGAAGACCAGTAAAAGCCTGGAGAGGCAGAAAATGAAAAGATTGTCCACCTATTCTCCTGGCTCCCTCCCTGCCAGCTCTCTATGAGTTGGCTGCCTCCTTGAATTAAAAGCCACAGCTTGTGTCAGACAGTCCTTTGCAAAGAGCTGTCACTAGATTCTGATGACTGCTCTCTCCCCTCGCTTTTTCATAGTGATGACTTATTGCTGTTACCAGCCTGGGGATATAGCATCATTCAATTCCTTGTAGCTTCTCCCCATTTCACACACCTTTGAAAACATTTCTTGGATGATACTCTCTGCAAATTACTTAATTTGAGTTTGTGTCACACTGAAGACAAAGGTGCACCTGACACATGTCATGGTATTTTCAGTCACATCATACTGTTGTGAAAGTTGGACATTGAATAAGGGAGACAGGAGAAGAATTGATGCTTTTGAATTATGGTGCTGGAAACAAATATTGAATATACCATGGACTGCCAAAAGAATCAACATACCTGTCCTACAAGAGCAATCAGTTCTCCTTGGAATCAAGGATGGCTGCATCTTATGTGTTTTGGACCTGTTGTCAGGAGGGACTGGTCACTGGAGAAGGACATCATGTTTGGGAGAGTGGCAAGTCAACCAAAAAAAGGAAGACCCTCAACTAGATGGATTGACGTAGTGGCTGCAACAATGGCCTTAAACTCTGTTCCTGGCACAGAGTCAGGGAATGTTTAATTCTGTTGTACATAGAGTCAGTATGAGTCGGACAAACTCAATGGCACCTAACAACAACAGCTGGGACTTTCACCACTCCAACAACTCATGAGATTCTACAATTGAAGGGACAGACACAAAGAAGTGAAGTAATTTGCCCAACATTACACAAGGAGGCAGTAATACTTGTGGGATATTTCACAATTATTCCTTTATTCATTGAAAAATAAGTCATTGTTTTTATTACAAGAGATAGACAAAATATATAGTACAAAATGAAGACAGAAAATAATCCACACTTCTGCCCATTCACTTTGTCCATTATTTATATAGTTAGATTTCTGCATTTTTATCTCCAAACTCATGCTTTGAGTATCAGGATTTTTGTCCAGTTGCTGATACCATAACTTTCATTTGGATGTCTCAAAGACACTTGAAACTTAACATATCCTCAAACATATTCACAATCTTCCAAATCCTAGCCCATACCAACTCCTGTCAATGTTACATGTAAACATCTCCCATATAGCCACATGCCTTCAGCTCTACTGTTGGGTTAGGTGTGTGGAGAGGACCAGTGAGAGACTGGAGGGAAGGAAGACCAAGAGGTGGCAGTTGTTCTCCTGACTCCCTCCCTGTTGGCTCTCTGTGAGCTAGCTACTTCCTTCCCTGAACTAATAGCCCCAACTTTTGTCAGGCAGTCCTGTCCACTCAGCTACTCAGTCTAAGTTAATTTCATCTTTCTTTGAAGAACTAACTTTGATCTCCCTGTATCTATCTACTCTTTCTCTCTTAGCCCACTACTCACATGGCAGGCATATAGACCTTATCAAAATGCAATTTAAGCATATTTTGTCTTGTTTAAAAATGTCATAGTAGCTTCTAGTGCTCTTAGGATAGAGACCAAGGTTTTTATTTTTGTTTTTAGTGTATGCGTGGTGCTGGGGGATGGAACCCAGGGCCTTGAGCTTGCTAGAAAAACCCTCTACCACTGAGCTATGCCCCTATTGCAAGACCAAGGTTCTTACCTTGATTTAGCTGGCCTCAGTGGCCTTGTCTCGCTTGTCATTGTTCCACTGACTGGCTCTCAGTTGCCCCAATGAACTATACTTTTTTATACCCCAGGGCCTTTGCCCACATTTTCCCCTATTGCTGGAATATTTTTATACTCCTCCCCAAACGTATCCTCCAAAGTGATCAGACACCTGTTAAAACTGTAAATCAGTGGGAAGCCAGTGATTTGGACTGGACACCTGCACTGGGCCCCATGGACCAAACCAATATAGAGTTTAATCACAGTAACAACTCTGGTTGCTTGCAGGAGGTCCTGTAGCCATTAGCTAATTAACCTGTAACCAATTACTGAACAACTGGTTGATGAGGCTATAGCCAATAACATTCTTTTGTATGTCTTACTTCTATTTTTCTATAAATGTTGTCAGAATCCATTGTTGGTGGGAGTTCTCAGAGCTGCCCAAATCATTTTTGTTTTGTTTTGCTCAGATAAAACTTGACCTGACATAACTGGCCTAGGGAATTTTCTCTTTTAACACACTCTTAACACTTACTGTGGTGGGTTCAGGCCACTAACGTGGCAGGTTGGGGCCACCAGTGTGATGGGTCTAGTGGGGACAGAGTTTTAGGTGGCAAAAGAATTTACCAGGAACTTAAGAGTTTAGTCGTGTAGAAAATGTTTATTAGAGTAATAATACCAAATGCCGGCAATAATGCAGACAGACTAGATTACTCATGTAATACTGCTGAGAATGTAAAAAGATAGATCACTACAGAAAAAAGTTTGGACTTATATCAAAATTGGGATGCATGTATATAGATAAATATTCTCACAAAAAGACATGCAAGTAGAAAGGAGACCATTGGTGGGGGAGGATGAGGGAGGAGGGTCATGAGAGCGTAAGGGGGAAGTTATGCGAGCAATGTACAATGAAATGCATATATGGAAATGTCATAATGAGATCCATTAAATTGTACATTAAAATTACTAATACAAAAGAATAAACAAAGTTAAAGGACTATTTAAATCATTTTAAAGAAATTTAATATTATAAGTTGCTCATGGTGCCCATAGTATATAGATAATAGTATGTAGAGAATTTATGTTTTTCTTGAAAAATTGGGGAAAATTATCTATACTCATGCCATTTTCTTTTTGAAAATGGTTTTTATGTCCATTTTATTATCTCTTCAGGTTTCTAATTTCAATTTTGTAAAAACAATGAATTTGTAATAAAAAGTATTTTATCTTTTTCTGAAAAAAAAAAAGAAAATGTTTATTAGAACACTGCAAGGGAGCAGTGGGAAGAGCAATAAGTTCATTGCCCTGCACCAAGGACTGAGTTGTTGGTGTTTTTAAAAGGGGGTTTGGGGCAGCCTGCAGTTGTCTTGATTTTGGTTTGGAATAGTTCGTTTTTGGAATGGTTTATGGATTTTGTCTAGCTGGTCTTGTTTTGAAAAGTCATTTCTCACTCAGGTTGTCCTTGTAGCTTTTGATTTTAATGGTAGGACCTGTTATCACAGAGTGCTTATCTCCGTCATGTCATGTTGACCTTTATAGCACCCCTCAAAAGTGGCTTTTGCAGGGTGTGGTGGTGCATAACTGTAATCCCAGCATTCAGGAGGTTGAGGCAAGAGGATCAAACACAAGTTCGAGGCCAGCCTGGGCTACAAAGCAAGACCCTGTCTCAACCCCACCCCTTGAAAAGTGGCTCTATTTCCACACTTATCACTATGGACCTTTCCAACATAACATTGATCAGGATTTGTATTTACACATCAAGCATGTGATTTTACAATCTCCTCTATTAGACTGTTTATTAGATGATGACAGTCTTTCTTGTGTTGCCTATGTATCTCCAGTACTTTGTCCTGTGCCTAGCAGTGTGAAATCAAGTATTTGAAGGAAAAGAAATGAAAGCAATGGGAATAAAGAGAAAGTTGAGCAGAATCACATTAGAAAGAGCTGAGTTTTTAAAAATTCTTTTTATCTATTATTTCTCTATGCTTCAAAGTCTAACAAGATAAAAATGATTCCAATTTAGTCCAGAGTCTCAAAGTCCTTTTCTAGGAAGTGAAAGATATTAAAATAGGATAACGACTACACCCATATTTCCTTACAATTTATTCAACAAGATGTTTGATACAGAACCGGGGTGGGCAGACAGGGGAAATATTTATAGGTGGGAACGGATATCTAGCTAACTTCCTCGAGTTCTTGTTACTTGCTCTGAATTCATGTAATAATTTCATCTATTTTGGGAGGTTCCAGTGATGACAAATTCAGCTTTAGGAGGATAAAGAAAAGGGGAAATTTAAGGAAGGGATACAATTAGCAAGACAGGAGGCTGGTTGCACAAAGAGTGTAAGGACTAAATATTGCTTTCAATTGAGAACAGGTTTTCTGTATCTGTTTCTACACCTCAGCCATCTTTTGACCCTCGCTTTTAAATTGAAGTCTCATCTAATGTGTGATAGGTTGGTTATTTTTCTTGCCTACTCACTTCAATTTTGGTTAAGCACAACAGCTTCAAAAACACCATAGGGATAACTGGGGCTGAGGATAAAGTTCAGTGGTAGAGCTCTTGCCTGGTATGCTGGAGGCCCTGGGTTGCACCCCTCCTAGTACCGCAAAGCAAAAAGAAAAAAAAAAGAGAGAGAGAGAGAAAGAGAACCAATAACTGCTACCTCCCCCGCACCTAACAATTACAGCCAGTTTCCACCTGACTCCGCTCCCTCCCAAAGAAGGGCGCCCGCGGCTGCGCAGACCCCACCGGGCCCCACGTGACGTCACGAAGGGCAGACCAAGTGTAGATAGGCCCGTCTCGAGACCCTGACCTTCGAGTTCGTTTTGTTGAAATACCTGCTTCCCTGAGCCCACTGCAGCCCGTACACCTGCCAGTTAAATCTCAGGAACGAATGTGCGAGGCTTCATAATCCACAAGGGCGCGCCCACACTCACTTCTTCACCCTTGCCCGGCGGCCAGCCTCCCTCCCGCAGTGGTATCGCCCGGCCGTTGCCAGTGGGCGGGCTTTCGGCGCGCTCGCCGCAGGCGAGCAGGGAAGGTGGAGCCAGGCCGCACCAAAGCTGCATCTGCCCGCCTCTGAGTGGGCCGGGCGTTTGGGCCGGGCGTCAGAGTGCCGACCGGTAACAGCGGGCCCAAAAGGCAGACGCGGGGAGGGGAGGGTTAGGGGGAGCAGAAAGTCTCTGTCAGCGCGCAGGGAGTTTTTAAGAACCATGAGCACGGACAATCCGCCCGCTTCCCTAGGCATTGGCCGTGGCAGGTGTAGCGAAAGGGGGCGTGAGGTGAGACGGACTCTCGCAGCCCGGGCTCCCGTTCCCCGGGTCCCGACCCCCACGGTGGGCACCTCCTCGAACACTTTGCTCGAGGGGAGCAGCGTCTCTCAGTGGCGGACCCTCTCCCAACCATTTTCCACTTCCCAGTCGAGCACTCCCACCTGGGAATTTGGTGGTTCCTGGAGCTCCACCTTACCCTTCTACTATGGTGTTGGACCTGGCCAGAGGACTGACCCCGACTCCACGTCTGGCCTCTGGGGCTTCACCGCCCCCGGCCCGAGCACTCAGACCTTCACATCTGCCACTGACTCCCCCATCCCCAACACTGGCTCCCACTGGTCATCAGCGGTAGAATCTATCCCGCCCTTTGGCGGCTCCTCCCTGAATTCTATTCCTAACACCTCCCAGGATTCGGCGCAAGGGTCCGTCCGGGTCTCGGTGTCCAGCGCTCCTCAAGGGTCCATAGAGGAGCCCAACCCGGCCTTAGTGCCAGGCCTTAACTGGGTATTGGTACCACGCGATAACACTTCTGTACTGTCGGCACAAGGACCTCCTGCACCAAATAACAATCCCCCATTGTCAGCACAGGAGTCCACCCCACCCTTTGTGCCTGGCTACTCTTGGATGTCGGTGCCAGCACCTTATGCACCTTATTACTTAACCCAATTGTCGGTACCAAGACCTCAGACGCCCCATGACTCCATAATGGCAGTACAAGGGTCCGCAGCACCCTCAGTGTTCACCACTCCCCGGAGTTCGATGCAAGGACCTTCTCCACTCTATAACACCCCTAGAGTGTCAGGGCAAGAGACCGCCCCAATTCCAGTGCCTGGCTCCCCCCGGGTATCTCTGGAAGGATCAGCTCCGCCCCCGGGCGCTCCTGGAGTGTCTGCAGAAGGGTCCGCTCCGCCCTCAGTGCCTGGCTCCCCCAGGGTATCGGTAGACAGATCAGCTCCACCCCCGGACTCCTGTCAAGAGTCAGTAAAAGGGTCCGCTCCGCCCTTGGCTGTCCCCACTCCTATTCCTACGCCTCAGGAGGGTCTCAGCGGAAGCATGGCGAGTCAGGAGAAGGCGAATATCGCAGGCCACATGTTCGACGTAGTCGTGATAGGAGGCGGCATCTCAGGTCAGTGTGGACTGTGGTGGTGGCTTCAGGGGCCCTAGCCGGCCGCGGGGCGGGGGGGGGCACTTGCACTATCGTTGTCATTGTTTGGGGGTCTCTGTCTTGCATGCGAAAGTGCAACAGTGATGGCCCCAGATCCTGCGAGGTGGGAGTGGGGGTCGGGTCAGTTTTGCTGCTAGTGTGAACTGGGGGAGGGAGTAGAAATAATTTTATTACTACTACAATTAAATACAAATATTTGATTAGATTTTGCTGTGCAGTTACATTTAGCACTTTATGTGGACTTCCCCAGTCTTAAACAGTCCTGTGAGGTAGATACCAAATTTGCCCCTATTTTACAAAACCACGCAACTGTGGTGTGGGAGTTTCAGTCACTTTCCTGAAGTCAAATTACCTAGCTGGGAACTTGCTGAATGATTTTCTCCCACTTAAGATCCTCATTCCTGATTCCTGAGGTAGCTGCTTTGCTTCATTGATTTCACATCCTTTACTCTGAGCAGAACATCAGCATATGGATGTCTGTAGTATTGAGGTAGTAGTAGCAAGGTTAGTCCACTCCTGCTATTCTCTAATGTACTTTTCCTTAGAAAATTGGGTAGGTGAACTAGGAGGCAGAATCTTTTAAGAAAAAGTGAAATTTTGAAAATAAATAAAAAGAAAGAGGATGAGTTCTTTCAACCTACTCCTGTCATTTTTACAGAACTTGCCTGAAAGTGTAGGGCATTTACTGCCCAAAGGGAACTCCTTTACAAAGCAGGAGCTAAAGGCAGATCAAGTAGTGCCTTGTTGTCCTCCTTTTGCTAAGAGCTCCCACTCCCTGCATTTTGTTCCCTGGTCCTGGCTTGAGTTTGTGGCTGACCAAGTAAGGCTTTTTCAGTATCTTCCTGGGCGCCTCATCATCATTGATATATTAAATTGCCACTTATGAAGCTGGGTGTGGTGGCACATGTCTGCAATCTCAGTACTCGGGAGGCTGAGGCAGAAGGATCATTTCAAGCTCCAGACAATCTTGGTCTACATAGCAAGTTCCAGGCCAACCTGGGCTACAGAGACCCTGTCTCAAAAAGTCTAAATAAATAAATAAATAAATAAATAAATAAATAGATGTCACTGATGTTATCATCATTGTCCAAACGTTTGAAATTTAGAAATTGTGTTTCACCTCTAGCTAGAATCCCATACTGACCTGCCACCTTCCCGCAGGCATTAAAAATTTCAGAGATATACCTGCAGGATCTGATTTTAGAAAGGGAGAAAGAAGGTGGGAGGGAGTAAGTAGGGTGGTCCCACAGTAGACATTTTTATATATGATCCTTTTGAGTAGACTGAACATGCTTATACATTAATTTTGGATACAGATAGCTTTGACTTGTCCTGTTCAGGGTAAACAATCCTAATCACCAGAGAAGAGATTGGTATAAACTGTTGCTTTGACAGTTCTAGCCATTGTCAGCAACAGGAACGTACATTGGAGTATCAGAGGAAGACATATCCAGATGAAGATAAGAAATAGGGGCATTTCTCTTATTTCCCTTCATTCATTCATTCATTCATTCATTCATTCATTTATTCAACAAACACTCATTCAGTACCTGCATTGAAATAGATTGGTGTTTCCAAACACATGGTCCCTGTAGGTAAGTCTCATAGAAACAGTATGATTCATGATCACTGGAAAATAAATATGATAACGTATAGTATAAATTGATTAGTTTCATCTCATTGCCCACCTTCATACCACAATTCTCGTTCTTGGATATTATTCTGGTCTTTTTCTTGATTTGTCTCTAGTTTTCCTTAAAGAGTTTTATTTTTCCTCTGCCTGATTACCTACTCTTTTTCTTTTCCCACACTTGACTCTTACTACTTGGTTATTAGCAGAGGTTGATTTAGCATGGAGCTGATGAACGTTATGCTTTATGGCCTTACAAGTTGAGTATACTTCTGGTTCTCATTCTATATAAATAACTAGTTCTATACTGAATCCTGTATTCACAATTTCACATTTTATTTCTTAAAGAGGGCATCCAAATTACATAAGGCCCTACAAAACCTGGATTTTCCCATGGTCACTATTAATTATTAATTTGTTCACTTAATTTGGGGGAAAAAGAGGGCATTTTTTTTTTTTTTTTGCATAGTACTCCACATCTTTAATCCAGAGTCCGGCTTCCAGTCCATCAGCGACAGTGGAAAAAGCACTTGGCTTCCTCTAATGTCATCTCCAGCAGTCAGAGCTGAGTGATTTTAATATCCAAAACTGACCAGAAACATTGTTTTCTCTCTGTGGTGCCTCCCTTGATGGTATATTACTAAAGTAAAAGTAGATACAAGTCTGGCTCATGTTAGGTCGTAGATATAGACTAGGTGTTTCATAAGTGGGTGAGAGACATAATTTCAAGCATTCCTGTGAACTTCAAAACACATATCTTTGTGTGTGCTTGGCCATATGGCATGAGTTACTTAGTAGTCCCTGTGTCAGTTTTAAATACTTTTGGATATTCCTTACAAATTTTGTTAGTACTTGCACACTTTGGTATGCTACCCACACATTTAATATATATGTCCAGTGTTGTTTCTATAGTACAGCTCCCAGAAGAGTTGTTGTTGTTAGATGCTGTTGAGTCGTGTCCAACTCATAGCAACCCTTATAGGGTTTTCAATGGCTGATTGTTTCAGGATTGCCTCAGGACTGGATTGCTACATCCTTCTCCCATTTTTGAGGTGCTAGGAATCGAACTCAGGACCTCAGAGACTGCAGAGCAGTGCTCTATAAACTGAGCTAAATCCCAGCCCCCCCAGAAGAGTACATATTCTAAATGACATTACTCAAAATTGGCATTGATATATATCCTTTTTTTCATTAAAATATAAGACAGAGCATGTGTTACAGCCACAAAATCCTTTTTTCTGTCCAACTACTAATTAAATAATTTTATATAATGTTAGTAGTTGGAAGAAAAACAACCCTGCTCATTTGTTAGTGTAGTCATTTCTTTAAAACATTCTAGCCCTTATACATTATCATCCATGATCTATTACCCATTTTTATGGAAAATCTTTTCATGTTTTCTGTGACACTGTTGGATCCTAAATTTTTGCCACATATTGATTGTTCCTTTTCCATTCCTTTCATTGAGCTCATATTCTTGTGAACTTCTGGTTTTTAAATGACCTCAAGATTCTGCTGTTTGACACATTGGGGCTCTTGTATACTCCCTCTGTGTCGTTCTCATTCTAGGACTTCAGTTCCTTAACACTTTTCTTGATGTCACCACCCTTTCTATCATTTCTGATACAGTTTTTCCTTTCATCTTCTACATCCTCCCCTTAAATTTTTTTTTTTTAATGTGCTGGGCATTGAACACAGGGGCTCATAAATGCTATGTGCACACTCTACCACTGAGCTACATTTCAAGGCTTCCTATACCCTTTCAGCAGGTCCACCTAGCTCCTCTCTTAGACCAGTTCCTTTTCAGCCTCCCCAGTTACCACTCCCCTGCCCCATCCCCAGGACAGACTCTTGACCCCTGGAACCTATGTGATTATGACATCTTCCCAGTGACCACTCATCATATCCATCCAACATGCAAAATTCTCCTAGACTTGATTTACTTTAAACATTTCTTTCATTAGCTCTCTCCTCTACTCAAGACTTTCAGTAGTCTCCTATTCCCAGCCTTTCAAGCCCACCCTCCATGCTCCCAGTTATCTGATCTCACTATGTTTGACAAGTAACATTACCTACTTTTCCTCATCATGGACTTGAGCTTTAGACACACTGCCTCTTGTCCTAGTGTCACATTATGTTTATTTTGTCCTCTCATGCCTCCCCTGTTTTTATCTTAATGTGGAAGTGCTTCCTTCTGACCATTTACATCTCATCCATCCCACAAGACCTAGATAAAGATCCTTTCCTTGACTAGTCTGGTTCCTATTGATTTTTCTCCCCTCTTATAGAGGTTGTAATCTATACTTAACAATTTACACTTATTTTCTGTCTCTTATTTCTTAATTTAATTTTCAGGACAGTGATCCAGCTGCTGACTTTAGATGCTAGTTCTTATGCATGAGCTGCCACAGATAGAACAAATGACAGAAAACCAGCGATGGGAGATTTTAATATCTTCTCTGACCTGAGATTTTTCTGAAATGGCTATCTTAGAGCAATAAGGAAAAGAGCCAAAAAGACCACTTTCTTGAGACAATGTGTATATCCTTCATGGGTCTATCTCTGAGTCAAAGGGATTTTAAAAAGCAATCTAGTCGAATCACCAAGATTTTAATCCTCCTGGTAACATCTCCTTAGTGATTCTCTGACTGTATCTCTGAGCATTTCTAGGGAATGGTAATGCTCTATCACTCTAAACAACTCATTATAAGTAGAGGTAGTTCTGGCTCCTGGACTTGTTCCAGTATTTTAGAGCCTTTGCTATATAATATCTCCACATGTCTGTCAGCTTGTGCTATGGGGGCTTGCATGATGCTGTGATGCTGAAAGCTATGCTACCAGTATTTTAGATACCAGCAGGGCCACCTGTGGTGGACAGGTTTCAGCTGAGCTTCCAGACTAAGACAGATTAAGGAGAAGGACATGGCAGCCCACTCTGGAAACAATGACCCATTGGAAACCCTATAAATAGCAGAGAAGCACTGTCAAATGTTGTGCCAGAAAATGAGTCCTCTTGAATGCTGGAAAGCATTCAAGAAATGTCTGGGGAAGAGTTGCTTCCTTAAAGTAGAGTCCACCACAATGACAAGTCGAGTAAATCCTCTGGGACCTCCTTTTGCTGATGTGGCACTGACTAAAAATGAGAAGAAACATAGTGACTGCAACATTGGGCTCAAACATAAAATGATCATGTGCATGGCACAGTGTTGGGTATTGTTTCATTCTGCTATTCTTAGAGTTGCCGTGAGTTGGCTCTGACTTGATGGCACCTAACAACAAACCATATGCTAGGAAGTGGCTAGATCACAGGGATAGTGGAATGTAAAAAAGAGTAAGTAGCATCCCTGCTAGGTGCCTCTATTTTCCTGGAAGGAGTAATCAAGAGGGCAAATAAATGGCATGAATAAAGTAAGTTACATATTAATATTATGAATATAAACAAAGTATTAGGACATGAGAGAGAAATAGGATTTTAACAGGTAGGGATAAGAGGAAGGAAAATAACATACCAGTAACAGTAAAGGCAGAGGAGCACTTATACAGAGCCGTAAGGGTATAATAAATACACAAATAATATTTAATTTAAGACCATGGCAAAAGTGCTAAGGAAGGAAAATAGTTGCCTCCTGTGTCTCTAGGCATATGGTCCTACTACTGAGATGACTGTGTGCCATGTCTATATGTAATTTGTGTGTCTGTGAAATGTGAATGGTTAGCAAGTGCACAGTAAAACCACCTTACTCATAGAATTTGGTGGTCCTGGGTGAGTAGAAAGTTTTTCCATGTTTTTGGCATTTAAATTACAACTATCACTTAGAGCTCTTATGGTCCAAATAATGTCTAAGCTTCTCCTGAAGAATTGAGAGATTTAGTTGCCCAGAACTCAGCACTATGTTAAACCAGTATGGATTGAATTTTTCTCATCATCTGGACAGAAAAGCTATTTTTGCAAGAAGAATGAATAATGTTCTGAGTTTCAACAATTGAGTCCACACCACACCACAATTTCCCTTTTTACTGAAATACATCACCTGAAAGAATCATTTCTGTGAGGGCCATTTTAGGCATTTTGAACCAGAACTTGGCAGCACATACTGTGTGGTTTTGCAGTGATTAAAAAAAGCTTCCATTAAAAAAAAAAAACGTACTTATTTTTGATGCTGTGGTTACTTGGATACTATGAGATTCAGTGAGGCTGAGAATTAATTTTGTGAGTTTTGGGATACTTCTTTGCCCAATTTATTTACTTATGTGTTTGCTTATTTATTGTTTCATTTTGTTTTGTTTTCTTATGTTGTTGGGTGTTGAACCCAGAGTTCTGCACATGCAAGGCAAATGTTCTACCACTGAACTACATACTCATCCCTGATTTTATTTATTTATTTTTTCATTAAAAATAAACTAGGAGCCAGGCCTAGTAGCACATGCCTTTAATCCCAGTGACTCTGGAGGCTGAAGC
Source organism: Pedetes capensis (assembly GCA_007922755.1). Lineage (NCBI taxonomy): Eukaryota > Metazoa > Chordata > Mammalia > Rodentia > Pedetidae > Pedetes > Pedetes capensis. The sequence goes on along the minus strand of VMDO01005933.1, from coordinate 92,506 downwards.
AGGAGTATCACAAATTCAGGCCAAGAGGTAGCCTCTGTAACTTAGTAAGAACTTGTCTTAAAATAAAAAGATATAAATGGGTTGGATGTGCAGCAAAGCAGTAGTGCACTTGCAAAGTATGTGTGAGGCCCTAGATTCAACCCTCAAATATTGAATGAATAAACGAACAAGCAAACAAACAAGCTAGGATACTTTCACTGTCCCCCATGTGTCTGTCAGTTTGTCATGCTGTGGGGGAGAGCTATGCCACCAGTATTTCAGACACCAGCAGGGCCACCCATGGTAAATAGGTTTCAGCTGAGCTTCCAGACTAAGACCAGGGAGAAGGGCCTGACAGCCCACTCCCAAAACAATTAGCCAATGAAAACCCTATGAATAGCAGAGAAGCACTGTCAAATATAGTGGTGGAACATGAGCTCCCAGGCTGGAAGGGATTCAAGAAATGACTGGGTAAGCATTACCTCCTTAAAATAGAGTTGACCTTAATGATGGGAATGGAGCAATGCCCCTGGGACCTCCTTTTACTGATGTGACATGACTAAAAATGAGAAGAAACAGTGACTGCAACATCGGGCTCAAACATAAAAAGATCGTGTGCATGGCATGGTGTTGGGTAGTGTTTTGTTCTGTTGTATATAGGGTTGCTATGAGTCAGATCCAACTCAATAGTACCCAACAACAGCTTTCACTCTAATGTATAAACTTTTTTATGCTAAACAAAAGAATACATTTATTTAGGTTCTGATGTTTTAAAAATCATCATGGTTAATTGAGCTTTTGAATGGATCTCACATTTAATGGGAAATTTTAGCATTTAGTCAATACTAATTGATTTGAAATTACAAATAATCCTTAGTTAATGTGAAAAATATTGTTAACAATAGATCTCAGTGTAGTATAATTCCATGGGCCACAGATACCAACAATGGAGAAAAAGAAATGGAGAAGTACATTATTATTGAATATTGAGTTATATAAGTTGTGCAGTTGTAGCATAAAATATGTTAATATGTGAAAAATCTTGCAGTATTTGGGTTTCACTTGTACCCAGAAAGACTGAGGTACTGTTGCAATTTTGTATCGTATACAGAGGGTTTGCAAGTGTACTCAGCCCTATGATCTAGAAAGTGTAGACCCTTAATGAGTACTTGTCTAAGGAATATACTTGCATATATGAGGTGGATAGATTTCATAAGGATTTATTTATGTGCCATTGAGTTGTATCACCCACAGTGAACATATGTACAACAGAATGAAACCCCCAATTCTGAGCCAGTTACACAATCTTTTTTATGTTTAAGTCCATTGTTGTAGCCACTGTTTCAATCCATCTGGTTGAATGGCTTCTTTTTTTATCGTTGGCCTGCCACTCTCCCAAAATGATGTCCTTTGCCAGGGATTGGTCCCTCCTGACAACGTATCCAAAATAACATCAGACGTAGTCTAGCCATCCTAGTTCCCTAGGAGCACTCTGGTTGCATTTCCTCTAGGACAGATCTGGGTTTTTTTTGCAGTCTATGGCATATTCAATATTTGTCTCCAGCACTATAATTCAAGAACATCAATTTTTCTATTTTTCTCCTGTCTCCCTTATTCCACATCCAATTTTCATAACCATATGATGCAACTGAAAATACCATGGCATGAGTCAGGTGCACCTTGGTCTTCAATGTGACATCTGTACTTTTCAGCACTTTAAAGAGTTCTTTTGCAACTGCTTTTCCCAGTGTAATGAGTCTTTTGATTTCTTGACTGATGCTTCCATGGATGTTGACTATAGAACGAAGTAAAGCAAAATTTTGGACAACCTCAATCTTTTCTCCATTTGTCATGGAGCTGCATACTGACCCAGTTGTAAGGATTTTTGTTTTGCTGATGTTGAGGCACAATCCATACTGAAGGCTGTGTTCTTTGATCTTCATCAGTAAATGTTTCAAATCCTCTTCACTTTCAGCAATCAGAGTTGTGTCATCTGCATAACACAGGTTGTTAATGAGTTTTCCTCCAATCAGGATGCCACATTATTCTTCATAAAGTCCAGCTTTCAGATTATTTGCTCAGCATAGAGATTGAAGTGGTACAGTGAAAGGATACAGTCCTGATGCACACCTTTCTTGACCTTTAACCAGGCAGTGTTTCCTTGTTCTGTTCAAACAACTACCTCCTGGTCCATGTACAGATTCCTCAAAAGTACAATTAAGTGCTCTAGTATTCCCATTCTTTGCAATGTTTTGCAGAATTTGTTGTGATCCACACAGTCAAATGCCTTTGCATAGTCAGTAAAACATAGACAGACATCTTTCTGATATTCTCTGCTTTTGGCTAATATTCATCTGACATCAGCAATGATGTCCTGGATCCATGCCCTCTTCTGAATCTGGCTTGACTTTCTGGCAGTTCCCTGTCTATATACTGCTGCAGTTTATTTTGAATGATCTTTAGCAAAATTTTACTTGTGTATGATATTAGTGATACCATTTGATAGTTTCCACATTAGGTTGGATCCCCTTTCTTGGAAATAGGGACAAATATGGATCTCTTCCAGTCAGTTGATAATTTTGTCTTCTCAAGCTGCCCTTTGAAATCTTCTGTTTTGTTCTTTAACTTGGTCATATCTTCTGTTTACTTTAGCTAGTCAATGTTCAAGGGCAAGTTTCAGAGTATTTTTTGACATATAATTTGGTCTTTTTTTTCCCTGTCTTTTTAGTATTAACTTCCAGCACAATCTTTTTGTTATTTTTTCTATTCCCTGCCTCACTGGCTTACTCTGTAGGCTTATCCATAGATTTCCAGTAAACTTTATCATTGCTTCTTTGAGGCTTGATGCCCTAAAACCTAGTGATTGTTGCTTGACAGTAATTTGTACATGAGACTATATTATGCTATTATTGCTTCATGAATATTTAGATTGAAAATTCTGTGGCACCCTATTAAGTATAATGATTTTCATGTGACAGATATGTTTTTAAAAATAGTTTAGGGTAATATTTAGCAATTGAATAGTTTTGTTTGGTAATTCTTAAACTTTTGGACCAAATATTCCTTTGAAAATCTGATAAAAGCTATTTAACCTTTTTACTTAAAAATGCATATTTTTGTACATAGACTTTTTTCCTACCTCACCAGGTCAATGTCCTATGTTCTGGAAACCTTTTCAGTGTCATTGTCCCTGTCATATAATTTAAGCTGATAGTGAGACTTCACAGAAGTGGTTAAAATTAAGAATTAAAAAGATTTATTATATCACTGTTGTTGGTGTTAAGTGCTGTGGAGTAGAGTCCAACACATAGCAACCCTCATAGAGTTTTCAATGGCTGATTGTTTTGGGATTGCCTCAGGAATAGATTGTCATGTCCTTTTTCCATTTTTTCCAGTGCTGGGGACTGAACCTGGGTCCTCAGAGACTGTGGAGCAGCACTCTACCAACTGAGCTAAACTTCAGCCTGCTTTATATCACTAGACAGTTAGCAGTAATTAATTTGTAAATAGACTATGATGAAAATAGTCAAAACATCTAGGCTGAAAACTTAGGAACCTGCATTTTCTATCTTAAGCCAATGATAAATACAGAAGTAAACCTGACATGTTTTGAAAAGAAAGAATTTGGTAGAGAAAACATTGGTGAAGCCAATGAAATACTGTGGTGTTTGATGTGATTACTTTTACTAGTTTCGCCAGGTGGAATTTAAAATTTTACATATTGAAGTCAAGCCACTGAAGTTAAATATGCTTTTATGACTTAATATGCATGTGTAGTAGCTTATACAGATCATTGGCCATTGAAGTCATTAGAGAAAATTTGGACCTATATGGAAGAGAGAAAAAATTTGGTCAGAGGGTGTTCTCTAGTTTATCCATCAGCCAATTTGTCTATCTAGTGACTTATGTGAAACATAGGGCCCCTCTGTGTGGTAGGGAATATAGCTGTGGACCTGAAATTCTGTTGGAACAGGTTGAATATCCATAATCTGACTATCCCAAATCTGAACTTCTTCCAAATCTGAAATTTTTTGAGGACCAACATTATGCCACCAGTGGAAAATTCCACACCTATCCTTATGTAACATTATTATTGGTTATTGTTAGGTGCCGTCGAGTCAGTATCTGACTCACAGCGACCCTCATAGGGTTTTCAATGGCTGACTGTTTTGGGATTGCCTTGGAAGTGGATTGCCAGGCCCTTCTCCCATTTGTGCGGTGCTGGGAATTGAACTCGGGACCTCAGAGACTGCAGCACAGTGCTCTACCAACTGAGCCAAATCCCAGCCCTTATGTAACATAGTGCAGTCAAAAAGCAGATGCACAAAATATACTGTATACAACTAGCTCATGTATATAAGATGTATACATAAATGAATTTTGTGTTTAGACTTGGGACCCATCCCCAAGATATCTTATCTTATTATGCATATGCATATGTAGCAAAATTAAAAGAAAATTGAATACCTAAAACAGATCTGTTCCCAACCATTTTGAATATGGGATACTCAACCTGTACTTGAGTTCATTTCAGAGGTACATTGAGGGCACAGAGAAAGGAGCAGTTATTTCTACCTGGACAAAATGACAAGGAAAGTAATTAATGGAGAAAGTAATGCTTGATAAGCGTGTCATGAATTTTAAATTATGAAATGTTATGAAGGTGACCTTTACAGTGACCAAATGAAAAGAGTTATCTATGAGCTGTGGTTTAAGTTGAAGACCTTTTTTTGTGTGTGCCTGCATTCATTCATTCAATGTTTGCTGATTAAATGCTTACTATATGCCTTGAGTAAAATTTGTAGGATTTGCTATCTGTTTTCCTGCTTTGGGAATGTTGCATTGAAAAACTTAGCGTAAGCTGATGTTTAACTATGATTTTGATTTTGGAGTGTTCAGTCCAGGAGTCCAAAAATGTCCAGTTATGTAAGAATTTTGTTGACCAGGAACCACATCACTGAATAGTAAAGAATTAACTTTTAAAAGGTATTATGCAATGTATGCAATACACATTCTTGGGTGGTGACAAATTTCAAAGTTGAAAAAAAAAATGTTCATTGTACGAATAAAGAGAACTGTGTGAGGTGGCAGAACATAAGCTATGGCTACACCAAAGCTTTGCTTCTACACTCTCAGCTTGTGCTGTAGACATTGATCACAGAGGACCCTGCCTATGGGAATTTATTACTGTAACTATCTGAACACTCTTATGGTACCTAACAACAACAACAAACTTGAGGCTGGGGTTTAGCTCAGTTGGTAGAGTGCTGCTCTTTACTCTCTGAGGCCCTGGGTTCCATCCCCACCACTGCAAAAGATGGGAGAAGGGCCTGGCAACCCACTCCTGAAAACAATCCCAAAAAAGATCAGCCATTGAAAACCCTGTGAATAGCAGAGAAGCACTGTGTTGGGCATGACACTGTGTCAGGGAGTGTTCTGTTCTATTGTACATAGGGTAGCTATGAGTCGGACCCTATTCAATAGCACCTAACAACAACATAAGAGATGAAACCAGCTTTTCTGAAGTATGTTTTGTTGATTCTTGGTTTTGTTGAGACAAAATCTGGCTGTGTATCTTAGGCCATACAGGGACTCACTACATACATCAGGCTAGCATCGAGCTTGTGCTGATCCTCCTACCTCAGCGTCCCTAGTGCTGAGATTACAGGCATGCGCTACCACACTCAGCTGCGAAGTGTGTTCCGAGGAATAGTTTGTTTGTTCACTCGTACTTGCGCGTGCGCTCTCTTGCTCGCACTCGCACGCTCTCTCTGTCTCTCTGTCTCTCTGTCTCTGTCTGTCTGTCTGTCTGTCTGTCTGTCTGTCTCTCTCTCTCTCTCTTCCTTTCTTTCCTTGCAGTACTGAGGGGTGGAACCCAGGGCCTTGTGCATACTAGGCAAGTACTCTACCAGTGAGCTGTATCTCCAGCCCTTTTTCCATTTTTCCTTTTGTATTTTTATTTTATTTTATTTATCTTATTTTATAAGTTGCTCAGGCTACCTCTGAACTCAAACTCATGATCCTCCTCTTGGCCTCCTGAGTAGCTGGGATTATAGGCATGTGCCATTGTGCCCAGCTTGAGGTATAATTCTTCAAAAAGAATGACAGAAGGTGGAGGAATGCTGAGTTTAACAGGTCTTTGTTGCTGCAGGACTTCTCAGGGCCTTTAATATGCCAGTGTTCCCTAGGAATTTCTCCCAGAAAGAAAAACAGTATAAGGTATTCCAGCTTCCATAAACGTTGATACTTTTTGGAGCATCTTACTTGAGGACTAGTGTTTCATAAAACATTTTGGGAGCTACAGCTTTAAATTATATCCTGTTCTAGTGTGCAGAACCTAAAGACACTTGTGTGGAACACAGGTGGTGTATTTTAAGTTTCCATGAAAGAATTAGGCAAATAATGAATAAGGAATAATTGCATTCCCTAACTTAGGTGAGATGTTTATCTAAAGTGAAGATGAATACTGAATAATAATAGAACAAATAAGGACTGTCCAGACAACCAGTCTATCAAATTCAGAGCAAGTTGGAATTGTTAGCTTTCTTCTATTTATCGTTTGAGACCACCATATCTTTTTAGTTTATGGTAGTTGAAGGGATTATAAGATTTGGATTTTTGAAAAAAGAGAATGATTTTTCTGAGAGGAAGTGTAAAATACAGGTTGATTTAGATACAGACTAGATAGATAGATAGGTAGGTAGGTAGGTAGGTAGGTAGATAGGAATGGTTGTATGTATCAGGTACAAGTTTATGTGCACATTGATGTTCTCTATTCCCTTCTGCCAGCAAGCACAATACCAATTTAAAAATCAGAAAATATACTACTAGTACTTAGAATCTGTTGGCTCACTTAGTCATAAAGATTAAAATAACCTAACATCTTATCCTTGTCAAACCTTTTTAGTTGCTTAAGATGAAAACAACCTGAGTGCTGGGAATGTAGCTCAGTGGTAGAGTGCTTGCCTAGAGTATTCAAGGCCCTGAGTTTGAGCCCCAGCATTGCAACAAACAAATAAACATAATCTAAGTAGCAATAGAAATGTCTCTGTTGTCCTCATCCACATGAATGTGTTTTTCTTTTCTTAGTTTGTGGCTCTTCCATTTGTGGCAATGAGCATTTAGCATCTGCCATATGGCAAGCTCTATTCTAGGGAAACAAAGATATATATTTCTGCTCTCAAGAATTTCATAACAAGCCAGATGGAGGTGCACACCTGTAATCCCAGCACTTGGACACTGAAGCAGGAGGATTGCAAGTTTGAGGCCAGCCTGGGCTACATAGTGAGACTTAATCTCAAAAAAAAAAATTCATAACACACATTTAGCTCCTTTAGGCATCTCAAACTATACTTCTAAAACAGTTTTGGTATTTTCCTATAATTCATAATCCCTTGGCTGTTTCTAACTTAGTAAGTGGCTCCATCACTTACTTAGTTGCTGAGATCAAAAATCTTGGAGCCATTCTTGATTTTTTTTTTTTTTTTTTTGCCATACACCATAGCCATTAAAATGACAAGTCCTATTGGCTTAGCCTCAAAATATGTTCTGCATCTGACTACTTCCCCCCACTGAAACCACAACCACTATGATCCAAGTCATTGTGGTCTTTTGCCCTTGTCCAAACCATTACAATATCTTGCCAGAGATCTGCTCTTAACAACTCTCCCTACTTCCTTCCTCTTTTCTCCCTTACAATTTGTTTTCCTCAGCACAACCAAGATGATTTTTTTAAAAGGTTAAAATAAGATAACTCACTCCACTACTTATAACCCTTCAATGGCTCCTCATCATGCTTAAACCAAAACCTACAGTCTGCTACAGTCAAAAGTGTGCTATGTCATTTTGTTTTCTCTTAGAGACTTCTTAGTCTGCTCTCATCTCCTCCTCATTCATTGCCCTCTGGCTGCATTAGCCTCATTGTTCTTCTTTGCCTACATCAGCCTTGTTCCCATCATCCCCAGATATTTGCATGGCTCACTTTTGTACTTCATTAAAGTCTCTGCTTTAAAGTCACCTCTGAAATACATTTGTTGATGACCCTTTCTAAAAGAGCACTCCCCACCTCCATTCTTCTCTCCCATCTTAGTCTACTTTATCTTTGTAATACTTAATAGTTTCTTAACATTTCATAATGCTTAATATTTCTTTTGTGTGTGTGTGTGTGGTACTCAGGGTTGAACCCAGGGTCTCGCGCTTGCATGCTTTGCAAGTGCTGGATCACTGAGCTGCACCCCCAGCCCATATTTTTACTTTTGTGAGATAGGGTCTCGCTAAATTACGCAGACTGACTCTGGTCTCGAACTTGCGATCCTCCTGCCTCCACCTCCCAAGTCGCTGGGATTACAGGCATGTGCCACCATGCCTGGCAATATTTATTTCTTTATGTGTTTGTCTCCTCAGTAGAATGTAAGCCTCATGAAGACTTGCTTATATTCACCTCTGTATCACACCTAGGATGGTGCTTGGGACCTAGTAGGAGTATAATATTATTTATTGGCCAAATGGTTGAAGTAATGAATTTAGTTAGGTTCATGATACTTGTGAGGTTGTAAAAGTAAATAACTGGCTCATTTGTCATATAATGTTAAATAAGATTGGTAATGATGGGCATTACTACCTTATTTCTGACTTTAATGTTACTATGGTAGTGTTTTTTCTATTGTTCATAGGGTCGCTATGAGTTGGACCTGACTCAACAGCCCCTAATAACAGCAACATGGTTTTCCCATATACATAGTGTCAATCTTGTCACTCCAAAAGTCCCAGAATACTTCTCAAATCACTTAAGGCAAATTAGTTTAAATGCTTCCATTAGCACCTTTTGTATATGATTATTATAGTCTGGTACACAATGAAATTAATCATGTATGTATCTTACTGAACAACTCTAAGAAATTCTCTGTACAGCCCAAGGAAATCTTATCCACAGAATACTCTTTGGGAAATGCCGAGTTAAAGAAATGAGAATGAGGCAAGTATTGCCTAAGAGAGAACCTGGGCCACCCTTCATGGCATATGCCTACAATCTCAGCACTTAGGATGCTGAAGCAGGAGGATTGTGAATTTAAAGCCAGCATGGGCTAATCAGTAGGATCTTATCTCAAAAAAAAAAAAAAAAAAAAAACCTGAAAAAAAAGGTAGAATCTCAAACAGATAAGAGATCAGCATTACCTAGTATAGCATAAAGGAATTTAAGGATTGAAGCAAAATCATGAGCCTTAGAACAAAGGAGGTCATCAGTGACCTTAAGAATAATGGTGATAATGCCACCTTGGACTAATGGGACATTACGATGTACCCAGTCACTTGGCTGAGTAATTACATGTGTTACTTTATTTAATCCTATATGTTAGGCACCAAGGCAATACCATTATTATCTCCTTTTACAGATGCAAAAATAGCCTGAAGAAACTTTCCTAAGATTAACACAGTGACTGGCAGTGTGATTCCAAAGCATACTAGCTCTATAATAGGAACTCCTCCATATAATACAATCAACCCTCCATTTCAATGAGGTCCATGTCTGCAAATTAAACTAACCTCAAACTGAAAACATTTGAGGAAAAAGCTCTGATCTGAACATGTATAGATTTTTTTACTTATTGTTGTTCCCTACACAATACAACAATTTTCATAGCATTTATATTGTATTAGGTATTATAATGATTTTAAAAGCTGGAGCTTGGTTTAAGGTTGCTATGGCAATACCATTGCTAGCTGCATATAACCTCTCACCCAGGCTGTCCTGATCTTATAACCCAGATTGTCATTGCCTGAACTCTCAAATGAGATATGCTTTTGGCAGGCTTGTTTTTTTAACCTCTCTAATAAATCCTTTAACCTAGTTTGTTTTAGTTTCTATAAATCCCAAATGATTGGAGAGACATCAAGAGAGAGATTGTGTCTCATCATCTCTATTTAAAATTTTGCAACATGACTAAAGATTTGCCTATGCCATGATCCACTATTTTCCTATTTTCAGGTTTTTGCATTTTGAAAGTTGTTGTTAGGTGCTGTCGAACCAGGGCACCTATTTCATACCTAAGACTTTAACAAACTGAAGGCATCTTCTACAGACTCTCTCCTATCAGTACTCTCCTAGATAACCACAGGACTCTTAGGGGTCCTGGGCTCTTTTCCTGTTAATGTGCTCTGTTTGTTGTGGCTTGGGAGATGACAAATTCTGAATAGATGCTAGATTTTTCCAGCGTCCACTTAGACTTGTCCCCTCAAAAACACAGGTGGGAGAATCACAGACTTTTGACATCAGAACACTTTAGAACAGGGGTGTCCAACCTTTTGGCTTCCATCAAGTAAAGAGGAATTGTCTTGGGCCACACATAAATTATATAATACAGTTATTCCATACACATAATAAGGGGGATCATGAAGAAAACAAATGCTTAAAAAACAAGATGTTAAAAGATTTTGTGGGGCTGCATTATTAGTGTCCTGGGCTGCGTGTAGTCTGCAGGCTGTGGGTTGAACATGCCTGCTTTAGAGTATGGCCCAATAGACCCCTTTCTAAGGTGGCCTTTAGCATCTGCAATTCAACAAATGTCATAAATACTTGCTGATTTAATATAGTCACATTGTAACCTGAAATCACACTGGTAGTTTAAAATGGAAGTGTATATACACTACGGAAATCCAAATGCTGCCAAAGAGGTGCTTCCTACCTAATAATTTACTGGCATACCTGTTTTAATACCTTTCCTTATCTTGCAGGGCTGGAGTCAGGGATAGGACAGATTCCATGTGGCCACTAAATGCTGAAAAATGCCCTTAGTTTTGGTTTAGCAATCTGTATTTGCAGAAAGACAGGAAGTAAGAGGTTTATGATGAAATTTTTCTCTTTTCATAATAAATATAAAGAATATTTAAAGTGACTATAAAATCTATTCTGTGTGTGACAGGGTCTCCTTACATACACCAGGCTGGCCTTAAATTTACAGTCCTCCTGCCTCAGTCTCTTAAGTGCTGGGATTACAGACATGAACTACCACATCTGTCTATAAAACCTATTTTTATATTAGTTAGATTTTACGTGGTAATTTGCCTTCAGACATAAGTACTTTTCCTAATAATTTTATCCCACTTAACAACAAAAAAACCCAAATATTTTGAAATATTATGGCAAAAGTCTCTAATCTATGGAGTTCGTAACTGAGATATAATTATTTTATACAGAGTGCATAATGATAAACAAAATAAGAATAAAGAGATACAAAGAGTCTAATCCAAGATTGTTATATTAAAGTAGTCATCATCTTTAGTTTTATCCACTCAAATCTACATCCACAGCTGTTATATTAGAAAAGCTTTGTTAGACTGCAAGTATTTGCCTGTGTTTTATTTATTTTATTAAAAATAACTATTGCTTGTTTTCTAGCCATTCCATTATCATGAAAGCTCCTTATCAGTGTCGTCTTCACAATAAACATACAAACTAAAACATTAGTACCCATTATCCAGCATCTTAGAAAAAATGTATTTTGTGTATTCAGTCATTCCTCAGTATCTGTTCCAGGACCCCTGTGGATACTAGAGTCTGAGGATGCTCAAGTTTCTTATATGAAATGGTATAGTATTTGCAGAGAACCTAGGCACCTCCTTCTGTATGCTTTAAATCATCTATAGATTACTTATAATATCTAATACAATATAAATGTTGTATAAATAGTTGTTATACTGTATTGTTTGGGGAATAATGACAGGAAACAAAGTCTGCACATGTTTAGTACAGACTCAATATTTTAAAAATATTCTCTGTCTGTGGTTGATTGAATCCAAGGATGAAGAATCTATGGGTATGGAGGGATCAAGCTAATGGATTTTCTTAAATAATGTAAACCTTCCTCTCCAAATTCCAAGATCAATAATTCCAATTCATATTTAGGACTACATGATTTTTACTTAATCTCATGATTCCTGCATCAGTATTTCCTTATCCCCATGCCAAAAATCCTGCTTCTTGATGACACTAGCCTGATCTACTCACTTGCTTTATCCCACACTATATAAAAATCTTTTTGTCTTTAGGGTATATACCATTACAAGTGAACTACGAAATTACTGGGTTGTAAAATCACTCCAAGTAGTTCCTTTCCTCAACTGTTTGTATATTGTCTAGGTATCATTTTACTAATCTTATCCCTAGTGATATTTTTATTTCTCTTTTGCCTTAATGTTCTAATTAGCATTTCTCTTTTGTATGATGTTTATCTCTGTAGTCTGCTTCATTTTTTGCAATAAGGGGCATAATGATAAAAAGGTGCCAATAATCCCAGAAACTTGGGAGGTGGAGCCAGGAGGAACATGAATTCAAGGCTAGAGGCAGGCTGAATAACTTAAGGAGACTCTGACTCAAAATATAAAATTTAAAATGGGCTGAGGGTGCAGTCCAGTGGTAGAGCACTTGCAAAGTATGTGCAAGGCCCTGGGTTCAACCCCCAAGTACCACAAACAAACAAATAAAAAGATAGCTATGTGCTGTGATAGCATTTGAAATATAAAAATAAATGCAGGTTCAAAAATAATTGCATACACACATACTTCCCTTATTCTAGGAGCTGCAAGGCCCTAGAAGCAACAATACCTCAGTAGCAATGAGCACATATAGCATCACATCTAATTTTCTAATATTGTTCCATAATAAAAGGGACCAAGGCTCATTGGAGAAATGGCTGATTCAAAGCCTGAGGCAGGGGAAGACAAGATGAGACTACATACTGGTGGAGGCATGTCAAGCACTACAGGAGCCAACTGAAAGTGCTCTCAATAGCCATAGCTGGAACAATTTGAGCAACAAAATACATAATATAGTATTGGATTATAATTTGAAGTATAAAACAAGTAGCTGTGAGTCCATACGGATATAAACAATGGTTGAATAAATAAATAAATAAATAAATGGAGAGAAGAGACAAATCTGCAATACAGAAGAATTCTAAACAATTTATGTAAATACTCCATCCTCAAAGAAGTAGAACATAACTTCTCACTAGTTAAATGTAGGCTATGCATAACCTTTGTTCCAAAGAATGCAGTATGAAAGGGGAATGAAAGAATAACTTCACAATTGAGAAACCTGACAAACCCTTCCTCAGGTGATCAGATTAAGGTCAACATCAGTGATCAATCATATTGATAGCATTTACCCTTCATAAAATGTTAATCTACAACATATTCTCACCTTTTCTGTTGTTACTATGTTGAGTTTAAAATATTCTGTCTTTTACAAAAGCTTTCTTTATTGGAAATTTTTACTGTACAACTTAATGTGTTTCATTCTGGCATGCATTTCATTGTGACATTTCCATATATGCATTTCATTGTACAATGCACAGATAACTTTCCCCTTACCCTCTTGTGCCCCCCTCCCTCCTCTTATTTCCAGATGAGAAAAACATTCTCAGCTTTGTTTGAACTAATAGATAAAGTATGAAGCATGATTCCTACCTTTTGATGACTTAGAATCTAATTTGGAAAATAAGATTTTGGAAGCATGTAGTTCAGATATAAATCACAGGAGGTGATGGTACGGGATTTTTTTTTCAGTACTGAGGGGTTGCATTCAGAGACTGGAGCCTGCACAGTAAGTACTCTACCACAGAGCTGCACTCCCAGCCCCTCTTTTAAAATTTCTTATTTTGAGTCAGGGTCTCGCTAAATTGCACAGGCTGCCTCTGGCCTTGAACTCACAGTCCTCCTGCCTCAGCCTCTCATGTCACTGGGATTACAGGTATGCACCACTGTGCTGGTTGATGGGTGGTTGTTGTTGTTGTTGTTGTTGTTGTTGTTGTTGTTGTTTTGCAGTACTGGGGATTGAACCCAAGGCCTCATGCTTGCATGCTTTGCAAGTACTGCAACATTGAGCTGCACCCCCAGCCCATTTTTTTTTACTTTTTGAGACAAGATTTCACCAAGTTACACAGACTGCCTCTGGTCTTGAACTTGCGATCCTCCTGCCTCTGCCTCCCAAGTCACTGGAATTACAGGTGTGCGCCACCATGCCTGGCTGATATGGGATTTTTTAAGTTGAGGAAAGCATAAATATACTGATGGCTTGTGTAGGCAGGAAAGTATACTCTGCTTCTTACACAATCAGCATTATTATTATTTTTTTCTTTGTAGCGCTAAGGATTGAATGGAGGGCTTTCAGCATGCTAGGCAAGCACTCTACCACTGAGCCAGATCCCCAGTCCTGTTTATACAATCAGGATTTCTGGAAGAGGAGCTCACAAAATTCTCTAAATAAAATTTGATTGTTACCAAAAACAAGATATACATTTTAAAATTGTTACTTTTTTGTCAACCAACATTGAATACAAGGTAACTAACTAGTCATTTTGGGATTGCTCATGACATATGATAATATTGGTGGCTCAATTAAACAATGTGATTAGAATTTCATAGAAAAACCATAAAATCAATGGATTATGTACAATGCCCTGTACTCATTTTATGTGTAAACCTCGTTAAGTCTCAGATGTCTGGCTTTTAAATGTTAATATTTCTACTCTTTTGTTTTCCTTTAGGATTGGCTGCTGCCAAACTCTTGTCTGAACACAAAGTTAATGTTGTGGTTTTAGAAGCCCGGGATCGAGTTGGAGGAAGAACATATACTGTGAGAGTAAGTGATTTTAATACTTATACATAGTATCTCACTCAAAACTGCAAGTGGGGCCACTTGAAGTCATAGCACTAGAGGAACTCTTAGGCATTCATGCAGTTAAGCCATTTGTCCTCCAGGGCCCTAAACTACTTCATCAAGTGATCATTTTCTTCAAATAGGCCTCACTGAAGAGTGACAGCCTCTGACCTTCAGTTGCCTACATTCTAGTGAAGACAACAAGGTGAACAAATAACTTCAATACAGTGTCATAATTGCAATACTAGAGACCTAAAATCAAGTGTGTAGTGTCTCAGGTAGGGTTATGGTTTGACTGAACTCGAAGAGACTTTATATCCCCAATGCGCTCGCGCGTGCGCGCGCACACACACACCCACACACACACACACACACACACACACACACACACACAGAGAGAGACAGAGAGACAGAGAAACAAACAAACACTTGCTGTACATTCTTTGTTTATCCAACAGTATGCAGCTTGAAGAAGTATGGTGTCACACTAAGCAGGGGCAAATGTAGCATATATTTTTATGCAACTTTTCCATTGGCCTCTTTGGTCAGGTTGAGTCTGGCTAGATATGAGAAGGAACCACAGTTCTTGCTACATAACTGCCTTTTTATGCTTGAACTTATGTTACCATTCTAAGAAAATGCATACTAAGGCTGGGGTTTAACTCAGTTGGTAGAGTGCTGCTCTGTGGTCTCTGAGGTCCTGAGTTCAGTCCCCAGCACGACAAAAATGGGAGAAGGATGTGGCAGTTCACTCCCAAAACAATCCCCAATCAGCCAGCCATTGAAAACCCTATGAGACTCAATGGCATCTCACAACAACAACAACTATTGTTCACTAGTATTATGTTTGCAGGTGGCTCAGTCTGTGGGAGTTGATGAAAGTACACAGGGAGAAGATGTAGAGTAGTAAGGAAACAGGGCCAAGGAAGGAAGTTTGGGAAACATGCTGATAAAAGGGGAGTTAGAGGCATAAGGATCCAGAGAGAAGCTATAGAGGCAGAGGAGGACCAGATTAGAGAAGCTCTATGTCAGTCACTAGTGGAAATGGTGTTCAACAGAATCAAATGGCACAAGGTAAAGGCAGAAATGAGGCCCTTATATGTAGAAGTTTGAAAGTCATTAATGGGATTCTTTATTATAGCACACAGATAGAGTAGTAAAGGCTGAGGATTGGCAGTAAGTTAAAAAACCAGGCTCATGGAAGGGAAGGATCATTTAGCTAGAAGATGTTTCAGTTAGATTAATAACAGAATGAGCTAGGCAATGATAATAACAGTGCCTTAGGCAATGCAAACATTTGATTATTTCACAAGGGAAGAAGTCTGGTGATAGGTAGTCCAGGCTGGTGTAGGGATTCAGCTTTGTCATCAAATCTTCAGGTTTTTGCAGTCCATCTACTTTGCTATTCTTTGCATGTTGGCTTATTGTCTTCTGATAATAAGATAGACACTACATCAAGTCCTCCTTCAAGGAAGGAGAGTTGCTGGACATTGTTGCACACACCTGTAATCGCAGCCATTGAGAGGCTGAGGCAGGAGGATTGCTAGTTCAAGGCCAGCCCAGGCCTCATAGTGAGTTGAAGGAGAGCATGGGCTATTTAGTGAGACCCTGTCTCAAAACCAAATAAACAAAATAAAACAGAAGGAAGGAGAGTAAGAAGCAATACCAGCTTTGGCTGCTACAAAGCTTTTCCTTTACCAGAAAACTCTGACAGACATTCATTTTAGTCTCATTGGACAGAATTGGGTCACGTGATGACACTCAGGTACAAAAGAGCCTGGGAAAGCAAATATTTAACATTTCCAGGCTACAGAGTGAAGCAGGCATGGGAAAGGGAATCTGAATGACTATTGCAACAGCCAGCTGACAACATCTGTACCAGGATAGTGTACTAGATCTTCCAGTCACATCATGCCATGCACACTTTTTGTCATCTGTGCCCTACCTTGTTAGATATGTGAGGATACATTGTAGCCTGGTTTCCACTTTTCTCAGCTCTAAGAGTGTGTTCTGCAGCCTTGCTACTAAAGTGTGGTCTATGGACTTGCAGCCTCAGAATCACTTGGCTTGAGAGAAATACAGATTCTCAGGTCTTATCCAAGACCTGCTGAATCCACATCTACATTTTGCTAAGCTCCCCAGGGGACATTACAGAAGTGCTGCTCTGTGGTGTATGTGTCTTGCTTGATTTACTTTGATGTCAATCCACATTAAGTTTATTTAGAGAATTTCTGAGTGTTCCTTTGGATGTAGTCTGCAATTGGTCATTCCCAATGAGGAGACTGGGATTCTAGCCTCTGTACTGGCCTGACAAGCTATCTTGGGTAAATGCTATTGGCACTTCACATCCAAATTTTCTCATCTGGGCCAAAAGCTGCAATCCAAATGTTTTCCAAGAAGCTCTCTTCTATCTTCATTTTTTTATTTTGGAGACAGTATCTCCTTATGTAGCCTAGGCTGACCTTGAACTTGTAATCCACCTGTCTCAGTCTCTTGAGTGCTAGGATTATAGGCATATGCTACCACACCCAGCCTATCCTCAAATTCTAACTGAAGGCAATGTGTGATAGTGCAAAAGAAGCGTTGCATAGTCCTCCTGTGTGTCCTTGGTAGCTGTGATTCTTCTGTCATTTGCTGAAAAATATTCCTTCATTTTAGAGATAGTTATTAAGTTGTTCCTTAGCTCTACTTTTTTTATCTCTAAAACCCTTTGCTTATTAAATAGGAGCATCAGTCATGTTGCAGATTTTCAGTTAAGAGCAAGTTGTATAAAGGAAATGAGAATTCCAACATACTTGTCCCAGTCTATGTTATTGGCCTAGGCTGCTTGGCCATGTTGCATCCTTTATGTATGTCAGCACCAGATAGGAACTATTCCTGTGGATTTGGCATGATATTAGCACTTGGCATTTATATTGCAAATGACTGTAAGGAGAAAAGTAAGGCTTTAAGATGGGACAAAAATGGTATTTAGAAGGAAATGAATCACATACTGTGAAAATTGTTTCAGTTAGCATAGTCAATTAGAGTAATTTTGGGAGGTGATAGCATAAAAACTACACTCTGGATTTTTTTTTTTTTTTTTTGCACAGTACTTAGGAGTTAAACCTAGGGCCTTGCACATACTTTGAAAATGCTCTACCACTGGACTGCTCCCTGAGCCCATTTTTTAATTTTTTATTTTGAGTCAGCATGTCACTAAGTTATGCCGGCTGCCTCTGGCATCAAACTCAGACCCCCCTATCTCTGCCTCCTAAATTGTTGGGACTATAGTTGTGAGCCACTGTGCTGGCCCAACTACTCTGGATCTTAAAGTACCAAAATGTCAAATTTGGTATTGTCACATGACAGTTGTTCAGATCAATTTTTCTATCAGTTCAGGGCTTCTCAATTTTTCCTAATATCAGCCATCTGTAATTCTTCAGAATCAAATTAATAAAGTTGAAATGCCTGCAGGGCCTCCACAAGGTTGCTGTATTTGTTTCCTAATATAGTTGCATGTCTGTGGTCTCATCAAAGGCTGATGTAAATAAAGGCCCTAAAGACTGAGTGCAATGTAGTAGAATACCATACTACACTTCTAATGTCTTCCTGCTAAACGTGAAGCACCTCATTTAGAATGTTTTTGCTTTGTAAAAAAAAGTTCTATGAAATGCCTCACTCTTTTATACTACTTAACTTAGGATTATTCACTTTGAAGAGAGTGCCAGAGTTCTTAAGACATCACATTTGGAAACTCCCAAGAGTCATCTTGGTGTCTTTGTTAAACCCTAGAAATTTATTAGAGTAATGGCTCCAGTTTTATCTTTCAATTTTAAGATGGATATTGGAAAATAGAGAAGGTTTGGAGGACAGCACTGATGGTTAGTAGAAAAGAATTTGAGGCTGGTTTTAGTGGTGCACTCCTGTAATCTCAGCAATTCAGGAGGTAAAGGCAGGAGGATTGTGAGTTCAAGGCCAGAGGCAGCCTATGTAATTTAGCAAGACCTTGACTCAAAATAAAAAATAAATATAGGCTGAGGGTGCAGCGTGGTGGTAGAGCACTTGCAAAGTATGTGTGAGGCTCTCCGTTCAATCCCCAAGTACTGGACGGAGAGGGAGAGGGAAAGGGAGAGGGAGAGAGAGAATATGAGAATTATGATGGACAAATTAAAGAAGTCAAAGAGGGTCTGAGGATATAGCTCAGTGGTAGAGCACTAGAGCACTTGTCTAGCATCCAAAAGACCCTGGGATCAATCCCCAGGAATATGAAGGAAGGAAGGAGAGAGGGAGAGAGAGAGGAAGAGGGAGAGGGAAAGAGAGAGCGAGCGAGAGGGGGGGTGCCTTGGAGAGATACTAAATGTCATTTTTACAGGGATGGAGATATAACTCTGTGGTGGAGTGCTTGCCTAGCATTTGCAAGGCCCTGGGTTTAATCTCCAGCACCACACAAACACACACACACACACACACACACACACACACACACACACGAAGTCAAAGTGTCCACTATAGCAGAATGGAAACCCTGAATAACTGACCCCATTGAAATAAGTAAAATACTGAATAAAATATACTTTACTGATCTGACAGGGAAGTTAGATATTTGCAAATCTCCTGGTATTGAATAGGCATCTCAAACTCAGCCATCCCAAACTGAACTTTTGATCTTCCTAATCAAGACTTTTACTCTAGACCTGGGAATATAGCTTAGTGGTAAAACACTTGCCTATCATGCAAAAGGCCCTGGGTTCCATCCCCAGTACTGCACAAAAAAGGGGCAGGAAGAAAGGCAGACAAATAAGGCTCCTACTCCAGCAGCCTTCTCCAGATCAGAAGATAGCAATGCTGCAAACACTTGGAGTCATGCTCAACACTACCAGACCCACATTCAGTCAGGAAGTTCTTTTGTCTTTGTCTTCAAAACAGTCAGAATTCCGTACTCTTCACCACTTCTACCGCTCCCTCCGGTGGGAGTCACTATCATCTCCAGACCAGGTTACTGTAATACCCTCCTAACTAGGGGCTTCAAACCCATGAAAAATTGGGTTCAAGTTTGGGTGTGAGTTGAATATGTTATAATTTGAGTGTTCAGGTTTGGTTCAGATTCAGGTTTAAAATTTTAATCTTTTGTGTAGATAGATAACTGAGTTTTTTTTTTTTTCCCAATTTCTTTTTTCAGTTATTAAATAGCTGATGATAAAAAAAAATTGAAAGCTGAATCCAAACTCAGTTTTTCACTGGGTTTGGGTTCAGGTTCAGAAAAAATTTTAAAAATGCTTGAACCAGAATGGTTTCAGAATTTGGGTTTGGGTTTAGCCCTGTTGTCTATGCATAGGATTAAAACCTGAACCTGAACCAAGCCTGGACTCTATAAACTTTAACATATTGAACCCACACCCGAACCAGAACTCAATTTTTGTGAGATTGAAGCCCTGCTCCCAGCTGATTTCCCTGTTTTCCCTATAATCAATTCTTAGTGTAGCACCAGTGACAGTGAGCATTTCAAATCTAAGTCAGATATTAACACTGTTCAAAGCCTTCTAAAGGCTCCTCTTCTCACTTAAGAGTAAAAGCCAATGTCCTTACAGTGTCCTGTGAGGCTTTACCTCACCTGCTCCTACATAGCCTCTCTAACATTATCTCCAATTCTCTTTCCCTTGTTCGTTTTGTTCTAGGCACATTGAACATACTGAACATATTATGCCTTTATAATCTTTGCACTGGCTTTTCCTTCTGCTAAGAGTACTCTTTTTCTGCAAATATCAAATTGGGTAAATTGTACCAAAATAAAGACTAGACAAATTGCAGTGTACCATGCATGCATACACACATATCTTCAAAGCATCAGAGAGCTACAGAGCTAGCAAAGTAGTGAAGAATCATTGGGCTAACATCTGGAAAAGATTCAGTTACACTTCCACAGCTGGCATTGGGAGTTGCTGACCACTAAAGAAGCCACTGGGAGCCTGAGCAGTGCTTTTGACAGTCTTACAAAGCTAGGGTGAGAGAAGATGAAGTTCAGAGCCAAGTGAATGTGTGGGGGGGGGCG
>VMDO01005933.1:56173-71740 GCA_007922755.1 Pedetes capensis | reverse complement strand
CACTGAAAAGAAATTATCTGGTATTGTTAGGTGCTGGGTAGAAGTAAACATGAATCCTCTCTGAGAAAGATATTGTCTAGCATTCAAATTATTTCTGTATGTTCTTTAAGCACAATGAGTGCAACCCAATAAAAAAAATAATCAGACAACCAAGGAGAGAAGGTAATATGGATATATGAGAACTGGTACAAACAGCAAAATAGAAATAGACCTGTAAGAAGTTATCACAAGAACATGGAGGATTTGTAGCTTACCAATATTTAATTTATTGACTAAATCAATGGAGAATGTGTCTTAAAAGCTGGAAAAAGTAGAGAATGCATGTAAGAGGAAAGAAAACTCTTTTAGCTTATGAGAGACAGTTTGTTGTTGCTTACAGAGTTTACATTTTTGTAAATAATTTTGTAGGTATATGAATCTTTCTATACTCTTAAAATATTCTTATGAAATATTCTTTCCTGGAAATGCTTTAAAATATCATCAAAGAGACCATCAATATGGTCTGATTTAAGATTACATCTGGCCAGCTGCCTTGACACACACCTGTAACCCCAGCGACTCAGGAGGCTGAGGCAGGACGATTGCAAGTTTGAGGCCAGAAGCAGCTTGTGCAATGTATCAAGACCTTGTCTCAAAAGATAAAAAAGGGGCTGAGAGTGGGGCTTAGTGGTGGAATGCTTGCCTAGCAAGCTCCAGGCCCTGAATTCAACCCTTACTTCTGAAGAAAAAGAAAAAAAGATTTCATCTGTTAGAAATCAGGGAATTAAAACTAAAAATCTCTGGGTGGCTCCTTGAGCAATAACCCCAGAGAAAAGCACACTTACTAACTGAAGTGTTTTGCAAAGGCTCTAGACTGGCAGGATATACTACAGTGTTCTTTATTCTTTATGCATTGTATTGTTAACAGAGCTTCACCAATAGCTCTACAAATGGAGGTGGTTAGTGAAGTGTTACACAGTGTTGTGCCCCAGTTCTTGAGTAGAGGCGAAAAGATTGCTAGTTACAGTTGTACTTTACAAGGGAGATACAAGACACAGTTAAGTTTGCAAAATAAATAGAATTATTTTTATAAAACGTAAAGACTTTTTGATTCCAAGCTTTAAGTGAAGTCTTCTGACCCCTTTTGTTCTTCTTGCAGAACGAGCATGTTAATTGGGTAGATGTTGGTGGAGCCTACGTGGGACCGACCCAGAACCGAATCTTACGCTTGTCTAAGGAACTAGGCCTAGAGACTTACAAAGTGAACATCAATGAGCGCCTAGTTCAATATGTCAAGGTAAGCCTGACATTTTACCCAGGTGATCAGTGCAGGGGTATTTTATGTGAGAAAACATTTGGTTTGGTTTTAGTTATTCAATTTTTTTTTCCTCAAAGCAATCATAAAAATAGATTCTTGGCTTTTAAGTAGTATTCTTCCTTTCCTTTCCTTTCTTTTTCTTTCCTTTCCTTGTTCCTATTCTTTTCTTTTTAAAAAAATTTCTATTTTATATATACGTTAGTGGGGTACAGAGCAATACGTCAGTTGACATATTATATAACTATCAAATCAGTATTTTTAATGCTTCCATCTCCTTAAACATTTTACAAAACAGAGAGAAAAAAATAAAGTTTTGATTAACCTATAATGACAATATGTGCACCCATGGGTTATACCTTGATTTGTTTTTCCTTTTTTGTATTTCATAAAGTTGCATCCTATATCTTCTGTTTTTTCTTTCTAAGAACTAGAATTAGACCCTCTACTCTGTTGCTCACTATGTCCCTACCAGGCTGCACCCCTACTTCACCTAATGCATTTGCAGGACATAGGGAGTAGGGTTGCCTGGACACACAAACACACACACACTCATACCCACACCTCCCCAGCCCCAGGCAACCCCTGAGTCACCTAGGAGTCAACTCTAAGGACTCAAAGAACACAACAGTTTGAAGCTACTTCTTTAGTCTTTGAGCTAATTCTTCCTCCTTGTTTTTATGTCTTTGAACACTTTGATCATTTCCTTTGTACCCGGCTTTGACTCTTGGGAAGTCTAGCTTTGTTATGCATTTTCCTACTATTTAAACAAGGGATTGTTTAAACTTAGCTGCTCATATCCACCTCCAAAACAACAACTGTTGCCACTGTTATTCTTTCTCATTGAAATCATACATGGAGTGGCTAGAGTCTGGAAATGTGCCCAATCTGATATTGCAGCCTATTTCCTGGAACTAGCAGGGGCCATTTACCCATTCTATTGGTAGGATTCCCATGCCAGTAACCACATCACTTTTCAAAAAACATATCTCCCTCTCACTCTGCTTCAGACATTCACTGTGTATCTGGAAGCTACAGGACTTTGAAAGTGTCCTGGGAGTTAATAATACTTAAGAGTTAAGAATACGTAGTGTGCATGCATGGGCTGGGATTTAGCTCAGTTGGTAGAACATGGCTCTGCAGTCTCTGGGGTCCGGAGTTCAATTCCCAATACCACAAAAGTGGGAAAAAGACATGACAATCCACTCCTGAGGCAAACATAGAACAATCAGTGGTTGAAAACCCTGTAAGGGTCACTATGAGTCTGATACGACTTGATGGCACCTAACAACAAGTGTGCATGCACACTGATGCTCAATCAGGAGATCAGGAATCTTGGCAAATTCTGATAGCCACATGGTTTGCTGTCCTTGGAAAAGTCTGGCAGTAACACATGTGAATAAACAAAGCAATAGCCTTTAGAAAAATTGTGCCTTCAGAGACTAAGGGAGAAATAAAGTATAAAAAATTATACAAAGTGACAGCTGAGGCTATATCTTAGTGGCAGAGCACTTGCTTAGCATGAGCAAGGACCTGGGTTAATCCCCAGCACCGCAAAAATGGGAGAAGGACATGGCAATCTACTCCTGAAGCAACCCCTTCAAAAGTCAGCCATTGAAAACCCTATGAAGATTCCTATGAGTCAGACCTGTTTGCATTATTGCCAGCATTCCCCATTATTCTGAATGAAGGCAACGTGGGATTAAAATGAAAAAAGTCTGTTTGAGAATCTTTGACTTTGCCTGCAAGTTATCAATGGACCATGGCATGTTTTCCAGCCTTCCTGACAGGACCTTATGAGTTAACCCTTAACTGGTATTGTGGGGTCAAAATAGACCCACAGGTGGGTGCTAGCTGTGGGGCGCTGTAGTACTTATCTAAGTGTGGGTACAGCATGTGTGGTACAGGGCCATATGTGGCCCCAGAAGCATACCAGTTAAAGGTTAAGTATCTTCATTTAAGTATTGGGCTTTCTAATGTCCATGGAATGTTCTGGGCTTCACAGGGTGCTCTCCTTTCTAGAAATCCAGGTATGACCATTTCATACATTGAGAGGGCCATACTTCAAGCTTTAGTAGAGGATAAACTCACAGGAAGCATTAAGGAAATGCTATGTGCTACACCACCTGCAGCCGTACCGCTGTGGTGCCCAATCCTGTCAGATCTTGGAAGCTAAGCAGGGTTGGACCTGGTTAATACTTGGATGGGAAACCGCCTGGGAACACCAGGTGCTGTAGGCTTGGGAGAAGGAACCAGCTGCCCACTCCCGGAAATCCATCTGCCATTAAAAACCCTGTGAATAGCAGAAAAGCATGACAATAGTGCTTCGCCTGTTGTACATAGGGTCACTATGAGTCAAACACCGACTCTATGGTACCTAACAACAACAACATGTGCCACATCAGGTTCCTAAATTAAAGAAAGAGGTAAGTTAAGAGTAGCATCAAGGGTAGCTACCTTCATTGCTGCTGCTGATTCTTTCTGTAAGGTAGATATATGCCATCCTTCGTCATCCTGTTTCTAAGAAAAAGCAGTTTCACCTTTCTGGAGGTGGAAGCTACTCAACTCCTACCATATTTTTCTTTTGCAGAAACACAAATGTCACTGTGATGTTGCATATATAACCTACTAGCAAAAGGCATCTTGTGACATTAGACTTGGTATCCTGAGACTGCTTTCAAGAGTATAATTATTGTGCCAGGTGTTGTAGCACATATCTGTAATCCCAGCACTTGGGAGGTTGAGGAAGGATGATGTGAGTTTTATGGGCTACATAGAGAATTCCCTACCAGCCTGGACTACATAGTGAGACCCTGTCTCAAAAAGACAATGTAATTATTAACTTTTGGCTCACTGCCATTGCAGGGTCTTGCATATCAACACAATAGTGTTATTAAGTCATAATTATTGAGCATGCAGCATGTAGTAGGTTTGATGCTAAGACTCATGCTTCACCTGTACTTTGGACATCAAACAGCACATTTTAATCTCCACCGCTGTAGTTAATCCCTCAAGGTCAGCACCACTCCCATAGTAATAATAAAAGTGGTTCTCCTATATGGAGATCCTAGTATATTCCAGGCCCTGTGCCAAAGTCATCACTTCCACTATCTCAAATAACCCTTGCAAGGACTTCAAGGCAGGGGCTGTGGTCCCATATCACAGAAAAGGTCAAAACATGCTCAGAGGCCAAGTAACCTGCCAAATTGCATAAGGGTTACTGAGCTGGATTTTAGATCAAGGTTTTTCCACTTTTCCATGCTGACTCTTGCTGTGACAGATTCCACTGTCAGGGACTATGGACTCCAGGAAGCTGCCTTACAGTTTGTGTTTGTCTTGCTTCTCTTTGGTGGCTCTCTTCTAAGGGTCATTCCATGTCCTTCATTGTGTCCCCATATGTAGTGCTGGTGACCATTTTTCTCAGTCCTTTGGCCTGGAAGCCTGAAAAAGCAATGTATCTACCTACTATAATACTTGTTGTAATAGATGTTCTCATGATTATCAGGAAACTATCATTGAAGGAGGGCATATTAAGGAAAAGTGGGAAAATATTTAAATATTCCAGATAAGATTGTTAATAAATAGTACAAAAATAGCTCCACTTATTTAAGAATAATTTTTCTCTGTTCTCTCCACTTCTAGGGGGAAATAAAGAGTTTTCCAACATGTTAGTACATTAGGTTAATGATACAAATTGCTTTTGTTACTCTCTATATTGCCTTGTGACAACCCTGGCTTCCATAATCTAAGACAGTGCATTCTTTTCTTACAAATGACACTAAAATGACTTCAGTCAGTATATTTTGTGAATGTTGTAAATTTGATGAGATTTGGGAGATATATCTGACATGTGAAGTTAATATAAATGAACCCTGTTGTCTTTAACTTAAATGTAGATTTTAAATGGCATCAGCCAAATATCTTTGAAACACTTTCTGTCAATTCTTTTCCTTTGAATGATAAGGGAAGCAGCTGTGCCTGAATGCCTATTGGATTGATTCATTACTTGCATTAATATATAAGATGTCCATCATTAATCTTGTTTTATGAGCAGGTTTCATTGAGTTGTGATGACCTTTTGTTAAATTTTGCAGTGCCAAGGTTTAGAGAGGAAAGAGTAAATAATTTCTGTCTTTGATTTCTCTGGGTTCCTCCAGATCATAGGGCAGGTAGAGGATGTGGAGAGGGAAAGCCCACCCAAAGATGGGGGAAGGCATTTTATTGGAGCTACTTTGAAGGAGAAATTGACCTATTCATGCATTCTCACTTTCTTCCTGTTTTTCACACTCTCTTTAAGTAAAACTAGAGATTTTCTCCCTGTGTTTCACACCCTAAGTAAAACTAGAGACTATAAATATGTACTACACATTTGTTTTTAGAGAATGGTGTGAAAAATATATGTACTTATTTCAAAAAAGATTTATTTTTTTTAAAAAAGAGACTTTCCTAATAGTAACAGCTCAGAAAACAATTTTTTTCCTAGTAGTTGTTCTATTCTAGGTGCAGCCATTTACTCCAGGTTTCTATGCCAACAACAGAAGTAGAACACTTTCCAGAATGTGTGTATGCTGGAATACTAAGTAAATTTTGTTATTGCTAAGAGATGAATTTGGTTTTAGCCAGTAGGTTGTGTAGAAAGCAGAAAATGTGTTTTTTGTTGGTTTATCATAATGTTTACCATCTATAACTTTGTCTTTGACCCCTTAAAATTGTTTCTTTTGCATAAGGATCATTTAATTTTAGGCTTTTTAAGCACCTTTTTTATATTAACTCAGGTAGGCATTTATTTTATCTCAAAAGAAAGTAATATTTTCACACTCAATCCCTCTCAGAAGGAAACTCAAGAAGTCCACAGTGTTAAGCCCTTGCAGGGATGTTGCCTTTTCTGTTTTTGTCTCCTTTTTACTTAAATTCATCCTTCCTGACTCTATGCTTCTAATATTCACTTTCATCTGCAATATGCTTATAGATGTTTCACCTCATTTGAATTTCCCAATTGTAGGTAGGTTTTTAGAAACAGAGAGGCTAAATACATTTGCATATTTTCATTTTGATATATCAAATATGCAATATGAAAATACATGGAGGCAGCTTATAAAAATGATTTTTAGTAACTTCCACCCACACCCTCCCCATTCTGAAAAGACTTCATTTTTTATTACTTGTGGGTCACCAGAGATATTAATGATGTAATTATCCTTAAAGCCTTACACTAGGGCTGGGAGTGTGGCTCAGTCGTAGAGTGCTTGTCAGCATGCATGAGGTCATGGGTTCCATTCACAGCACACATGTGTGTGCACATAGACACATATACACATGCAAAGCCTTACACTGCTTAGGAAACTGGGCACCATTAACCATTTCCTCTCAGAGGCTCCTTTATTTTTCCCATACTTTCAGGGATTAATCTCAAGTTTATTTTCTACAGTATAAACTTTCTGCACAGTTGAAGTTTCAGCCCAAAATATACTGAAGGGAGGCTAATTACTAGATTTCCTCTTCCATTCTTTTTTTTTTCCAAAAAATTATAGTAAAATACACATAAAATTTACCATCTTCACCATTTTCAGGTATGCAGTTCAGTGGCATTAAGTTCATTCACATTGTTGTACAACCATCAGTACCATCTATTTACAGAACCCCTTGTTTTTATGGTGCTAGGGATCAGACCCAGGACCTTGCAATGCTACCTCTAGCACCACAGAACCCTTTTGATCTTCTTTCCATTCTTTCTATTGTTGTTGCTGTTGTTTTAGTTTTTTGGTCTTTTGAGAAAGGATCTTGCTGTATAGCCCAGGCTTGTCGGTAACTAACTATGTAGACCAGGCTAACCTTGAACTCACATTGATCTTCCTGCCCCAACGTCTCAGTGCTGGGATTATAGGCATGTGCTACCACACTTGGCTTAAAGTTCTCTTTTTTCTATTTTTGTGGGATGGGGATCAAAACCAGGGCCTTATGCATGCTAGGCAAATGCTTTACCATGGAGCTACATCCCTGGCACCTTTTGTTCTTTTTAAATTGGGGATAATTCACTTACAGGAATTGTTTCTAACCATTCATTAAGAAGTAGTCCTAGACTCACCCTTCTTTCTTGGAGTGTGATCTTCCCTGGCAGCACAGAAAGGGTGTTAGGATAGACACAAAGGATTTCTCTTACACTCAGGTTGTAGAAATTTGTCATTGCTCCCTCAAGTGGGATCTTGGTATGTGGATTAATGTAAAAAAGCACCTTGTGAATGGACTGAAATATATAAGCAGCTTCAGTAGAAATCATTCGACTGTCCAGGATAATGTAACTCCTGGAAGTTCTGACCTCTCAGTTTAGGATGTAGTTACCCAGTGGAGATTAAAATCTCCTCCTTCCTTCTTGCTTTCTGCTTTCCCCCATTTCCCTTTCTCCAACTCCTATCCCTGCCCCAGAGTATACTCACTACCCCAATCAAAATGCTCAATCATTAATTCAGAGTTTTCAAACTTATGCAGAGGTGCCTTCTAACAGTTGAAACCTTAAAAATCCTCCAGTGTCCTATGAATACCATACATGGTCCCATCCTGGGCACTTTCTGAAGGAGAGAAGTTCAGTTGTCCCACAAGCACACACCCAGACAGAAAGTCTTTTCTGTCATTGCCTCATCCTGCCACCTGACAGGATTGGTGCTGCAGTGCAGCTCTCTGTCTCAGGTATAAACTCAAAATGTTTTCATTTCTTGGTCAAATTCAAGGGAAAAAAACTTTTGAAAATTTACTGGGCTCAGGGTTTTAGTAAGTGACAGTTATCCCTACTTTAGTTATGAGAGAAAGTCATAAGAATGACTGTTTGGCTCAAGGTCCTATAAAAATGAGAGAGAAAGACAAACATGAATGCCTCACCAATCACTATCTTTCCAAAACAGAATTTGAAACCGAAAAGAGGAAAATAATGGAGACAATACCTGATATTTGAGCAGTCCAGTACTGGGTTTTTTTGTTTGTTTGTTTGTTTTGAGACAGAGTCTTACTATGTAGCCTAAACAGGCCTCAAACTCATGGTCTTTGTGCCTCAACCTCTCAAGTGCTGGGATTACAGGCATGTACCACAGAACCTGGCTCCAGTACTGTTTTCATAGCCCTTTGTTTTATTTTTTACTTTATATTTGGGTTTCATGCAACCAGAAGAAAATTCTCAGTGAAATCACAGAAAATTTGAGTGTAATTAATACTCAGTGTAATGAATGGCTTGATCCTGAAGCCTGTGGAACTGAGTCCTTTTCATTTTAGAAGACCTTTCTCATGTCAACTTTTTCAAACAAAGCAAATGATTACTGAACTTGTCCATTTTCTTTCATTCCCATAGTTCTCCTGTAATTTGCCAGACTCAAATCATGCACAGTGAACTGCAAGCTGAGATTTAATTTCATGTGTTTGCCAAAGTACCCAGAGGCCTAGTTTCCACAGCCATATCCAGCAGCTAAATGTCTCTGAAAAAACAAAAAGGCTTTAGGGACAAGAGGTGTAAATCACTCTGGCTCATATTTGCTGACCAACAGCAGGTGATAAAAGTAGACTCTAGGGTACAGCTAAGGCTGCAGTTGCTAATCCATATAATTATTTAGGCATCCATTAATCACCAATGGAGTAGTCCAGAGTATCTGTGATTTTTCCCAATCTGAAGATTTTTAAAAAATACTTTCCTACTGTTCAAATTCTAGGAAGATTGTACTGGTTGATGGCTCCTGGCTCACTTTCCCTCCCACTCCACACTATCATCCTGACTCCATCATCATGATCCTGGAGCTGTCACTGAAGTAACCTCCTCCAGTAGAGGGGCAGGTCTACATCTACCCCATCATTAGGGTATGCAATGTGGAAGCACTCACTTAACAGCCTAACTGGAAAGCTCTGCTTTGCCTTTGATCCTTTATGACCTGTGATATAATTTCTCACTATACTGACTGGTAACACTACAGGAAGGGACTGAGGGCACAGACTCAGCATGGAGCCCATGGTGCACTTGTACTTTTAGGTAGATTTGCAAGCAATTTCATTCCATTTCTCCTGCTTAATTCAGTGTTGTGGGATGATGTACCCTCTTCTCCAGAAGGGCTTGAAATGAGAATGTTTTCCCATGGGTGGTTGTTGTTAGGTGCCATTGAGTCGGTGTCCAATTCATAGCAAGCCTACATACAACAGGCGAAACACTTGGTCAGTGCTTTTCTGCTATTCATAGGTTTTTCAATGGTGGATTGATGGGTTGCCATGTCCTTCTCCGAAGCCTACAGTATCTGGCGTTCTTAGGCAGTCTGATGGGATCGGATGCCACAGGGCTATGGCTGCAGGCTTCTCATGGGTAGCAGGTAGAAAATAAATATTCTGGTCATTACAGCTTCTTTTTCATATTTTTTTCCATGTCATCTTGGGCCCCTGCCAGTGACAGCCAGAATATGAAGAAAGAATACTTAAGGAAATATTTCCCAAATGTTTCTAATTAACATTAATCTTAAAAATGCTTCATAGGAGAGAGGATTTGGTTGTCAGATAAATTTTGGAAGTACTCCATATTCTAGCCCTATCTTTGAGAGTCATGATGCCAGTTAGCAAATTAGGACACATGTGAGGTTTGGCAGTAAAAATGACTGTTTAACTATAAACCAAGATTTCTCAGATTTATAACCATGGGACCCATTTTTATTTAGCATCTGTAAAGCACAGTGAGAAATGCTGATATAGGAAATGGTTTTAGAGATTTACATTCCCTAAGGGACTGACCATCATTTTCTATTCGCTTAAGCATCTTGTACATAGTAAGTTCTAGTCAATTTGATGGAAATGTTGATTGTGGTCATTTTACAAAAGGTTTATGTGTGGGACTAATATTAAAAATCAGTGCTAAGTTGACATTCATTGGAAGGTCTGAAGTGTGAAAAGACAATCATTTGTGTAGAAAGTGGCTGGACTATTTCTGGGCTTTGAGGGAGCTAGATGTGATATAAGTTGGGCTATAAAAGCAAAAATTCAGGGGCTGGGGTTTAGCTCAGTGGATAGAGCACTGTGCTATACTCTCTAAGGACCTGAGTTCAATCCCAGACCACAAAAAGGGATGAGGGCTCCCGAAACAATCAACCATTGAAAACCCTAGAGGGTCCCTATGAGTCAGATATGTATGATTCGACTCGGTAGCACCTAACAACAACAAAAAAAATAAAAAAATTTTAAAAAAGCAGAAATTCTAGCCAGGCACCATGGCACAAACCTGTAATCCTAGCAACTTTGGAGGCAGAGGCAGGAGGATGGTGAGTTCAAGGACAGAGGCAGCCTATATAGCTTAGTTGATACCCTGACTCAAAAATAAAAATGGGCAGGGAGTGCACTCCACTGGTAGAGTGCTTGCAAAATATATGTGAGGCCCTGGATTCAACCTTCAGTACTGAAAAAATAAAAGCAGAAATTATATCCCCTCCTTTATTCTTTCATTTAACAAACATTTCTTGGATCCCTGCTATCCACAAGGCAGTGTAGGAGATACAAATACATGTGAGATATAGTCTCTCTTCCCAAGTCCATTGTGACTAATCAGGAAAGTTGTACATAAATTGGTTTAATACAGTGTTGAGACTGGCAAGGGCTAGGGGCCATGAACAAGGTACTCTGATGCAGCACAGGAAGAGGTAGGATTCTTGGGATCATGTCTCTCTCAGGTCAGTATTCACTCACACCTACAACCTCCAGGCCTAGAAGTATCCCCTGACAGGCTCTTAATGGGGGATCTAGCTCAGTGGCATGTCAGTCTTCCTGACATGGAGATTGAGTCATTGGGTAGGAGGATGGTGACAGGCAAGTCTGAACTAAGAGCATGGATACACGAGCTCCATTCTGTCTCTGCCCAACACCAACTGGTTTAAAAAAATTACACGTGCACATACATGTGCATCCACATCCATACACACACTTCCACATATATATTAAAAATATAGCCAGGCAACATGGTGCACATCTGTAATCCCAGCAACTCCAGAGGCTGAAGCAGGAGGATTTTAAGTTTGAGGCCAGAGGCAATTTGCACAATTTAGTGAGACCTTGTCTCAAAACTAAAAATAAAAAGGGGCTGGAAGTGGAGCACTTGCCTAGCATATTCAAGGCCCTGGGTTCAATTCCCTAGTACTGAAAAAAATGTTTATGTATATTTATATGTACATATATATGTATGTATGTATGTACACACACACACACACACACACACACACACACACAGACCTTTGACTATCTTCAAAGACATATTAAACTTACTAAATTCATCCAAAGATGCCCAAATTTGTTAACTCTGTGATGCATCTCACTTATCACACAGTGTTACCTGGGAGCAATGAAAACCAGGAGAAATCAGACATGGAATTGAAGGAATAGTAAAAAGTCAAAGCTATAAACCCTATGAAGGTCGCTATGAGTCAGATACTGACTCCACGGCACCTAACAGCAACAACAACATAAGGAAGAAGAGTAAGGTGACTGATTCTCTAAGAAAAAAAAATTAGGAGGAAGTTGAACCTGGTGGCCCATGCCTGTAATCCCAGTACTAGATGGGATGAGGCAAAAGTATCATAAGTTTAAGACCAGCCTGAACTACATAGTGAGTTTGAGGCTATCCTGGCCTATATAGCAAAAACCTGTCTCAAAAAAACCCAAAAGAAATAAAGAAAAAGAAAAGAAAAACAGAAAAAATAGGAAGAAATATATATTAATGAAGTGGGCAACCCATCAGAAAGGATCATTTCCTTTAGCATTTTTTTAAAGTTTGATGAACATAAAAATTAAAAAGAAATAGTTTTCAAAATTAAGTATTTTTGTCATTTCAACTTTTCTTCATTCAAATAACTTGACACTTGTTGTTAGGTGCCATTGAGTCATGTCCAACTCATAGCTACCCTCATAGGGTTTTTAATGGCTGATTATTTCAGGATTGCTTTGGGAGTGGATTGCCACATCCTTCTCCCATATTTGCAGTGCTGGAAATCAAACCCAGGTCCTCAGAGAGTGCAGGGTAGCACTCTACCAACTGAGCTAACCCCAGCCCCAATTTGACACTATGTATAGCTAAATGAATGAGAGGAATTTTATACAAATACTATAATGTAAAAACAACCAAGCTTTAGTGAACATCAAAATGACCTGGAATTTGTGTGCATGGTATTGTGGGAGTTAAACCCAGAGCCCTGCACATGCTAGACAAGTACTCCACTACTGAGCTGCACCCCCAACACCAGTTTTTATATTTTTATCTTGAGACAGAGTCTCACTAAGTTCATCAGGATACTCTAGCCTTGAACTCATGATATTCCTGCCTCAGCTTCCTGAGTTGCTGGGATTACAGGAGTTTGCCATGCCCTAGCTAAGGGATTTGTTAAAAATAGAGATTCCTTGGCCCTACACCACTGATTTAGTGTGTCCTCTGACAGGATCTCTATACTCTGCATTTAAACAAGCACCCTGAATAATTGTGAAGTATGTTCTTTTGAAAATCTAGCAATGCTGCAAATGGAAAGACTTGGAGCACAGAAAAGTTTAACATTCACTAACATTTGGATATCATTCTACAGCAGGGTTTCTCAACCTCAGCAATACTGACATTTTGGTACCAGATAATTCTTCATTGTAGAAGGCCATCCTGTACCTTATAAAATGGGTAGGAGCATCCCCTGCCCAGTTGCAACAACCAAAAATATCTGCAGACGTTGGTGAATATACCCTGGGGAACAAAATCTCCCTTGGTTGAGAGCCACTGCCTGACAGGTTCCAAAGCCTATAGTTTCTTTATAGTGATACTGATTTTTCTAGATCAAATCTACTCATAGTGAAGGCTACCTTTCCTAAGACTCTAGGTTCCCAAAGAAAACCTTCTTGAAATGGCCTGTCTATCCATCCTTTAATGTCTCAGCTGCTCCATTCAAGTACTAAACACATCAGACTCCAATATCAGTTTGTATAGATTTTGGCATAAGATAGATTCTTCTTCAAATCCTTTATAAGAGTGATAATCACTCAAGACAGCAAAGGGATTGTAATATAGTACTTTAGTCATCCCAAGATATACAACCAAAAGACAGTGTTATAGAATGTCCCTGGTACATGCTAAGTCTGTAAGTTATGATAGGAGCATACTGATATGTGGGAAAAATCTTAAAGCTAAGATAAGACTCCAAAGATAATGATCCCATATAAGTTAAGGCTGATAGAATCTAGATAACCAATATGATGGATTCAGAGCAAGTGGAGTGAATTCTTAGTTTTCATCCTTGTGTCTTTTAAGCCAATAGTGTCTTTTTTTATCCTTTAACCTGCTCCTTAATATCCACTCTCTACCCTTTTCCACCTTACTTTACCCTCTCTTCAGGGAGAGAGAGAGCCCTCTTTAGCTTTTAGAAGTAACATAATCATACTAGGCCATGTTTTTTCAATACATTTGCCCATTTAACTCTGCTACCAGTTTTGGGGCTGAGGATGTAACTCAATGGTAAATCACTTCCTTAGTATATGCAAGGCCCTGAGTTTGATCCCCAGCACTGCTAAGTAAGTAAGTAAGTAAGTAAGTAAGTAAATAAATAAATAAATAAATCAACTAGTTTTGAATGTATCTTAGAATAAGAAATGGCTCTATAGAAGGTTCAGGGTTCAATTTGAACTCTTTTGTCATTTGGGACATTGACCCAGCAGAGCCAATGACATTAGAAGTAATATGGCAGACAGAGATGATGCCTGCAGCTTTTGGTCACTTCTATTAGAAGAATTTGAGCAAAAGCCTCTTAAGATTTTAAAGTGAAGTCATACTTACCCTTTTCTGCTGACAACTACTCTTCATTTGAACAGCAGTTCCTTGCTTGTAGTTGGGTCCTGGTAGAGACTGAATAATTAATCATAGGAAACCAAATGATTATACATCCAAACTGTGCATATGAATGGATCATAGATTCAAATTATACATATATCTTCTCTACTGAATTACAAAGTTATATCTGTATAGCATTCCACTATAAAATAGAAGTGGTATCCATGAGCCCAGGCATGAGCAAGTCCAGGAGGCAGAAGTAAATTATGTTTGCAGGGCTTGGTTCAGGCTCCCAATGTACCAACTTCTCCTACTTTGGTTCCTTTCCCTCAACCTATACATTATGGAGAGTACCTTATGGAGAGTACCCTATGTGTAATTGATGGAAGAGGAATAAAAACACAGGCTTAGTTTGTAGAAGGATCCATACCTTCCCTAGTTTCCAACTGTAAGTGGATGACTACTACATTTCAGCACTGCTCAGGGGTGGCCCCTAAAGTCAATGGTGAAAAGATATCTTTCAAAAGGCAAAATTTCAGGCAGCATATCTGCTGTCCAACTAGTGCAGAGAGGTGGATTGGTGTCTAAGTTTGTTTTGCCCTCAAAGGAGAATATTGGTTGTGACCTTCAAAGCAGACCTGAGAACACTGGTTGTTCCCCTAAAAGAGACCTGGAATCAGTTCTCAATTAAACTACCTCCAAAGAAGGGAATAAATAGATATAGTAATGAGTTTTTATATCTATGAACAACTGAAGCTTAATTGCTATAGGAACACCCTGAGGAACTGTGTGCAATGTGCCATGGAATTGCCCTACCCAAACAGGAAACCTGATGTTTTACCCATGTTCCTCATTGGCTAGTATTACCCTGTGTTTATCATTTTGCCTTGTTCATCTCTGTTTTTGTTTTATTTTGTTTTATTGAGACAGGGTCTTGCTGTGTAGGCCAGGCTGGTGTGGAATTCATAATCCTCCTGCCTCAACCTCCTGAGTGCTGGGATTACAAATGTTTGTCACCATACCCAGCAAGGTGTTGCCCTTGTAAATGTCAAATTCCCACCATTTCCATGCTGTCCTGCCCTAAGGCCCAACAAACTCCTGGTGGCCCAGAAGAAATCTCTCAGAGAATTAGAAAGACTAAGTTTCAGGTGCTTGAAGTGGGAAGCTAGCAGAGGTTTTAGACTATTCTACCACAGCTCCAGGTGAACTCAGAGGTAGGATGTGGGATAGGGCATCAGTAACATATGCTACAGCGTGAGGTATGGATCTGTACTAATCATGAACTGTTTAAAGAAATGATACTTCCTAATTTCAAAACTTAGTACAAGCTCCGGGCACGGTGGCACATGCCTGTAATCCCAGCAGCTCAGGAGGCAGAGGCGGGAGGATCACAAATTCAAGATCAGAGGCAGTCTGCGTAATTTAGTGAGACCCTGTCTCAAAAAAAAAAAAGTAAAAAAATGGGCTGGGGGCA